>LOJH01060559.1:0-11109 GCA_001685095.1 Ellobius talpinus
CGGGAAGATTCTAACCCATGCCCATCTTGGAGAGGAGAGCTTCTGCCTGACTCATGTGGACATCTACTTTTTCCAATATCATTTGTCAAAGGGACTGGATTATCATTTCTCCGTTGTCTAGTTCTGGTATCCACCCCAAAAATTGTTTGGCTGGATATTCAAGGGTTTGGTTACAGACTCTACATTTTGGTTCCACTGGTCTACATTTTCACCTTTACAACAGTAGCACACCACCCTGACCACTGCCACTTTGTAATGGGTTTTGGGATTACAAATTGTGAGGCCTTCAACTTCACAATAGTTTCCAAGATTGCTGTGGGTACTTAAGGTCCCTTTAAATTCCATACGATGCTTAAGATAGTTTCTGCTTCTGAATAAAATAAATCATTTGGATTTTTATCAAAGTTTTAGAGTGGTTAGTGTCCTAGCCTTTCACACCCATGGTCAGATTTATCACTAAATATGTTAACCTTTTGCATTCTATATTATATGAATTGTTTTCTTAATTTCCTTTTCAGATTGGCCATCGTTATTATCTAGAAATGCAACCAATTTTGTTATCATAGATTTTATTTTTAATTATATGTTATATATGATTAAATAGGAAGAAAGGAATAAATTAAAATTACTCCTGCAAGTGGGTATATGCACATGTGAGTGAATGTGCCCATGAAGACCAGAAGAGGAAAATGGATGCCATGGAATTGGAGTTACAGGAAGTTGAGTTGTGAGTTGCCCAATGCAAGTACTGTGAGCTGAACTCAAATGCTCTGTGTGGACAGGATGTGCTCTTAACCACTGAGCCATCTTTTCAGCCTACAACTGATTTTCTTATATAGTATCCTTCAATTTTGCTGAGCACATAACTCACCTGTTTCAATCAACTTTTGGTGAACTCTGTAAGGGCAGCATGTAGAAAAAGGCAAGACACATGTGCTACGAGGCAAGCCTTGGTGATGATGGGTGCTTTCTTGATTCATTTAGCATTGGCTCTGATTTTCCATTTTGTAAAAAAAATCAACCCCTGGATGTTAGCTCCTCTGTACCACTCAGTCTCATCTCTCATCTGTGCTTGGGTGAATTGCACAGAATATTGCCAATTATTTAAAATTTGTTCCAAGCCAATGTAAATTGGCAGCAGGGGACAGACAGGTGGGATTAAAATGATCTGAGTGGTGCAGATCATTTTATTTTTTTTTTTGGTTTTTCAAGACAAGGTTTCTCTGTAGCTTTGATGTCTGTCCTGAAACTAGCTCTTGTAGACCAGGCTGGTCTCAAACTAACAGAGATCTGCCTGCCTCTGCCTCCCAAGTGCTGGGATTAAAGGTGTGTGCCGCCACCACCACCTGGCTCTGACTGTCTAATCTTTCTTAACCTTTGAAGACATTTCTAGAAACTAACTGCTGAGTGATGTAAAATTGAATCTTTCTCATTATTCCTTATTTAAAAGATTATCAAATGTAGCATTTTTCAAATTAAAAATATTTATAATCTGACTCTATACTTAAAATTTTCTCTTCCTCCTAATTTGAATAAGATATTTAAAGTACTATTTATCAAATTAAAATATCATTCTTGAGAGGATTTGTTGCTTTCTTTATGTTGATCTGTAGTATCTGAATGTTCTATTGAGTCTATGCATCAATTTTATAAATGTAATTAAGTTGTCATGCAAATAAAAACTTTGAACCATAATATTTGATGTCACAATGTTTCAAACCGTGCTTAGTTCTTATACAACAAGTAATTTTCCCTAAATTCACTCAGACTGGGGGAGAGTAACACCTCATGCTTAATATATGGCAATTCCACAAATCCATTGCTTTGCATGCCTAAAATTGAGGTCACTTTTGCATTCAGTTTGCTGTAAAATTTGGAAATTTGCACCTTCTAGAAAGTGTGTTCAGCAAAGGCTACTCTTTCTCAGATAAGCAAACAACCGTATTAAAGCAGTTCTGTGGCTTCCTTGATGTCCCATGGCCAACTGGTGACAGAATCAGAGCAGCAGTTAATTGGCCCAACTCATGAATTTACCAAAACAGAAAACAGAATTATTATTATTTTTTCTTGTAACAAGAAGGGGGGATGAGGAAGAAGGAAAAATTTTCCTTAAACGGTTGGAACTAAGAAGGACAAAGAAGGAGATTTTTGTGAGAAAAAGGATTGAGTCATGAGGATGACAGAGTAATTGCATGTAATATACATGTATGTGTATGTGTCTCAACATTAGCATACCTAGGCACACAACAGAAATGTTTGTGGCCCTGAAGAAGGGAAAACAGTGCACTCAGAGAACCTACTTTGAAGCACAGAACACCCAGATGGGAATCCAGTGAGGTAGTTGGAACGCTTTAGACCAATGGACAGGACAAACATCTGCAGAGCACTCCATCCAGCAGCAGTGAATACAGGTCCTCCTCAGGACCACCTGGTTCTCCGGGACACAACACAGCCAAGGCCACAAAGCAAGTCCCAGCGACTCTGATAATACTATGAAGCCAGACCCAACAACTCCAAGAATCCTGAAGGCATGCCAAGTATCTTTCCAATCCTAATAGAATAACTCTAGAAAGGAAAATTTAGAAAAAAAATACAAATATAAAGCAATCAAACATCCTGAAAACATGACCAAAGAATAAGTCAGAAAGGAACACAGAAAAAATTTCCAGGCAAATAGAAGCAAAACCACCAGACACAAAACTTACTGGATATAGTAGAAGGTAGTGCTAAAAGGATGTGCGCGGCTGAATGTCCGTGTACATCTTAAATAAGCAGCCTACTTTTGAGGCTCAAGGTGTCAACAGCAGCAGGAAACTGGATTCACCTTGCTAGCCATACAGCCGAGAAACTCCCCCGGGACCTCCACTCAGGTGTAGCCGGGATCCTGACATCCGGCACGGAAAAGAATTTCAGGATGAGTTGATGAGATGCAAGAAGACAGCAATAGTGCACACCCAAAGAGTGGGTGTAGGCATCTCAAGAGAGAGGATCACATCTAAGTACCTTAAAATTGGCTACATGTGTGTATGAAGTACACACACACACATACATGTGTGTATATGTGTATACATCATTTACATACTTATATATATGATTTGTGTCTTTTGAAATTATATTATTCAAAAGATATAATTTATACCAAAATATTTGTGTTTGATTACTTTTATCTAAAGAATCTTTGATAAAGAAAGTTGTAGTTTTAACCTACAGGCTTGGAAATCAGAATGGTGGCAAGATAGAAACACAGGTCAAACAGGGCAAAGGCATTCTCATTAGACATCAGCCACAAGGAAGCCAAGACTTGATGACTGTCAACATGGCTGATAATCTTGCTCTGGAGGTTTCTGGGGAAAAATACAGGTTGACAGATGAAAAAGGGTGCTGGTGAGGTCAGAATCAAAGGTCACACATAGTTCTGCCTTAGCCTGACTCTCAAGCTATTGCAGCACATTTGTTTAAAACGTCTCTCAGAATGGTTTAGTAGTTAAGAGCATTTGCAGCTGTTCCAAAGGACACAAGTTTGGTTCCTAGCACTTACACACTGGCTCACAACTATCTATAACTCCAGTCCCAAAATTTCCAGCATCCTCTGTAAGCACCAGGCATATATATGGCACACACAAAATAAAATAAATAAATCTTAAATAAAACAAAATCTCTCTAAGAAAGAGAATATTGCAATCTTGGCAGTGGTTTTCTTTACTCGTCCTGAAGTTCTTAACTCTGGGCCAGTGAGAGACTTAAAGCAGGTCTGAGGGAGTGATGGAGTATTTGCCTGTCTTGAATTCTCTAATTGTTCATGTCTGTCTGTTCTGCCCGAAAGGAACTGAACCAAGAAGAAAGGAAACTTCTCTCCTTATCAAGATGATGCCTTACAACTGACCAGTACTCTAACCTGGCTCAGGTGCTTTTTATTTTTCTGTCTCTCTATGTCTTCGGGGTCGCAGCATGCTCATGGAATTGCGGTGCTCATCCAAGGCACATGAGAAAGAATGAGAGGTTTGCACCAAGTGCAGCCTGCCCTGATGGCTCCGCTCTCTGCCTCATAGTGGCCATGCCGCCATCAAGGCAGCAGTCATCACACTGGAGTTGACAGGAACAGTCTGGAGGGTAGAGCTATATGGAGGAGAAGGTAGGAAAGGAACAGAGATGTTGGGATGGAAGAAGGAGGAAGAGGCACAGATGGACACTGGGGAGACCCCAGATGTTACTTCATGCTCATGAATTAGAGCTTTTCATGTGGGAGTAAACTGTTTGACAGCCCAGGGGTGGTTACCCATTTAAGCAACGTGTTTCATATTTAGTTTGGTTTTCTGTTCCTTTCTATTTAATGGTCGGTTTAGTAAATGGTGATCTGCATGCTCTCTGAAAGGCTAATTGATTTTACAGGTTTTTTTAAAGCAGCACATTCAGATGCAAATGAACACAGCTGCAGCTGCAGAGCTCGCTGGACAAGTGGCTCCAAGGATTCGGGCATTGATGTCTGCTTTGCCAGTGTTTGTCTGGGACCTCCTGACCTGCAGCCAGCCACCAGGTCAGAAGGGTTTCCTGCCTGGGAACCAACAGAAAGTTTCCTCCTCTCAGACTTGAGTCAGGGACTTGATTACTCAGTCAGTCATCCTCCCAGGTCCCCACACTGTTCTTTCTGCTTGTCTCAGTGTACTTATTCTGGTTCCAGCAAAATCCAAATAAATGAAAAGCAAAGCAGGGCCTCTCGGAGTCTCTTGGTTGCTCTTAGGACCACAGTGGGGCTTTGAGTGACAGAATGAGGGCAGCTCTCCTGAGAGTATGCAAACTGGGTGCTTTAGTCATTCACAAACACAGTAGGTCCTCTACCTCCAGAGCCTATGGTCTACCAGGGTGAGTTAAAAGACAAAGCCATGAGTAGAGTCATGTGTCATACTGTCAGATCAAGATGTTATTAAGACTATGGAAGGTTGGAGAGAAGGAGCAGTGGTTAAGAACACTGGCTGCTCTTGCTGAGGACCCGGGTTCAGTTCCTAGCACCCACATCAGATGGCTCACAACTTCTTGGAACTCCAGTTCCAGAGGATCCAATGCCTCTGGATGTGATGTGCAAAAGAGAAAGAGAGAGAGAAAATAAAAGGAAGGAAGGAAAAAAGGAAGGAAGGAAGGAAAGGAGGGAGGGAGGAAGGAAAGGAAAGGAAAGGAAAAAAGGAGGAGCAAGTGAGAGAGAGGAAGGGAGAGAGGGAAGGAAGGAAAGAAGCCTCTGGACCTCAGATAAGTCTGTACCTTGAATCTTAGAGTGCCTGGTATTTGGTACCACAGATGCTGATGAGCAGAGAGGAGAAGCGAATCTCCAGGTTGTGCTTTACTTAGAGAGCCATAATCTTTAATGAGTGGCATCATCTCTTTTAAAGACTACCTCCTGTCTCATTAGCACACTTCTTAGGGATTAGCCATTCCATATTGGCTGGTGGCCAAGTCAGAGGAGCAGCAGGTGGCATTTGAGCTCCAGGTGTTTGGCTTACCAGATGGGTGAATCTCAGATAGGCAAGGCCCCAAGGGCTTCGCATCCAGAATGTCTCTTGCTACTACTGTGCCTTTATATGTTTGCCAGGGATGTTTGTCTCTAGTATCTGACATGGTGTCAATATGTAGTATGATTATCTCTTGGACATATCCTATTCCACTGGACATTTTTACCTGTGGATTATTATGAAGATGATTTCCTTTTAAGCTGTATTGTTTAACTGAAGTAATAATTTTATACAATAATAGTTTAAATAGGGCTTTGATGATTAAGGATTTCTAACAAATACAATATATTTGTTATGATAAAGGTTAGTTTAGTGGGGAAATTAATATAGTGTTGCCCCACCCCTGATAAGGCAGGGGCTGCAGAGGATAGAAAATAGGAACAAGATGTCATGCCCCTAGGACTTATAAGTTTCTCTTGAGGAACCATACAGACTATGGGTTAGGTTAATGATTAAGGAAAACCCAAGTTCTTCCTGATGCTGGGAGATATGTTCACAGGTTTCTGTGTGCATCATAGCTAATGCAAAGCTTTAAACAATTGACTCCATACAACTAGAGAACAAATAACTGGATGGTTAGTTAAGATAATTGGACTGAACTCTAAAATATGAAAAGTGAAATTAGTAACTTGCTTTTCTGGCAATTATAAAAACTACTGCCTATGTTATAGCTAAAAGTCTCCTGATCCATGAGAAGTCTAAAGGATAAATGTTTAACAGGATAATCTGTTTTTCATCTGTAATACATAAAATGTTTAATCATATATGGGAAGTGGGAAACATGCTGCTCTTTACTTGCACTCATTGTAGTCATTTACTTAAAAAAATAGAATGCAACAACACTGCAATTTTTATATTGCTTGAAAGATTCTGCTGGGGTGTATAAACTATAAGGGAAAAATAAACAGGTAGAAGGATGCTATCAGGAAAGAGAAAGAAGGGAAACAGCAGGGTAGAAGACCAGAACAGAAAGAGAATAGATCAGAACAAGCAACGGAAAGAATAAAACAAAGAAGCTTTTATTTCTCAGAAAGGAAGTCTGTGTGCTTTTCTCACAGACTGCGTCTCATTCCCAGTCTCTCTGGTGTGCAGAGGGCTGGACCTGCTGTGCACAGAGAGTCATATCCTTCTGCTCAGAAGTTCACCCTTGGCTCCAGGAGTCTCCCTGCTTCTCTCCCTTGCCAGAAGCAAAAACCTTCCAGGCATTTGTTTTGGACCCAGGGGTAACCTGCCTCCTCTGAGAAGCTTGGATCTGTTCGTTGTTATCATTTGACACACACACACAAAAGAAATAATATAAAGTCTCTACGAGAGCTTGGAGGCACTTTCTGATGTTCCTGTCTTGGCCGGAGAGATGTTTTTATAGAGAGACAGTTAGGCATTAAGATCATTGAAATGATTTGTCCTAAGTATTAGAATCTTAGGTTGAGGAAGAAAAGCTAAAGCCTAATGGAGCCAGAGAAGGAGCTGACCTTACAGGAGGAGAGTTCCCACAGTTCTGAGGACTTATCAGACCGCCATGAAGACCCATGGAGCTGAGACAGCAATGGGTCATGGTGGGTGGGGTCACACTTGGACCATGCACACTTTTTAACCTCTATTCCAACCCAAACCTCCTGTCAGGACCCTGAAGAGGGACTTGGGGTCGGCCACTGGACCACTTAAGTTGTTTCTCATTCCAAGGTAGCCACATTGGATAAATCCCATCTTTGCTGCCTTGCTTTGCTCTTTAACTAGCACATTGGGAATAGGTAGGTGAGCTTGTTGGGACTTCCAGAGCCCTGATTTTGAAACTAACAACTCTGGAAGCACTAACAGGAAGCTTCCTGCTGCTGGGCCTTAAGATCTCTTTGCAAGGGTTAGCAGTTCACACCTGTAACAATACCCAACAGCCAACCACCAGCTCTTGCTTTGTGTGTGCTATTCTTTTATAAAGATATGGTAGTGGGTCTCATGAGGGGCAGGGGTCCCATGAGGGACCAGGGTTGGTCACTCGAGGCCTCAGCAGAGCAGCGGTGGTTTGGAGACGGACAGATATCCATACAGAGAGAGAGTTTGGGTATGGAGTTTATTTAGCGTGTTGTGGAAGGGAGGGGGAATGGGAGAAGGGGTAAAGTGGGGGGGACAGAGAGAGCGGGGGAGAGAGACAAGCAGCAGACACCTCTTCAGAAGAGGGAGAGAAACAGAGAGAGTGCACGCTAGAGGAGGTGGGAGATCAGCTTGCCTCAGTGGAAGGGGGGAGTTGGGAGTGGGTGGGGCTTGTCTCTTAAAGGGACAGGGTACCCAGGTAACAGGCCAGGTCAGCAGATCATAACAACATGGACCCAAAAAGCACCAGGGGGAAAAAGATGGAAGCAGCTGCATACTAATCTTTCCTTTAATAATTTTCCATGAACAGTTTGGGTTTGATTGAATTTGTTGGACTTTTGAAAGCAATATCATAAAATACGAAACTTTGGACTCAGACCAAGAAGCCCTGGGAACAGGAAATTCAGGAAAAGCCTTTCTCTAAAGTTGCCTTTTTTTTAAGGCAAAGATTGCAGCCATTCTGACTGGTGTAAGATGGTATCTCAGACTTGCTTTGATTTGCATTTTTCCCTGACAGCTAAGGATGCTGAGCAATTCCTTAAGTGTCTTTCAGCCATTTAAGATTCTTCTGTTGAGAATTCTCTGTTTATATCTGTACATCATTTTTAAATGGATTATTTGGTATTTTGATGTCTAGTTTCTTGAGTTCTTTATATATTTTGGAGATCAGTCCTCTGTCTGATGTGGGGTTGGTGAAGATCTTTTCCCATTCTGCAGGCTGCCATTTTGTCTTATTGACTGTGTCTTTTACCTTACAGAAGCTTCTCAGTTTCAGGAGGTCCCATTTATTTATTTTTGCTGTCAGTGTCTATGTTACTGGGGTTATATTTAGGAAGTGGTTTCCTGTGTTCATGCATTGAAGCTATTTACCACTTTCTCTTCTATAAGGTTCAGTGTGGCTGCATTTATGTTGAGGCCTTTGATTCATTTAGACTTGAGGTTTGTGCATGGGAATAGATATGGGTCATTTGCATTCTTTTACAAGTTGACATCAGTTATGCCAGCACCATTTGTTGAAAATGCTTTCTTTTATCCATTGTATAATTTTAGCTTCTTTGCCAAAAATCAAGTTTTCATAGGTATGTGGATTAATATTAGAGTCTTCAATTTGATTCCATTAATCTACCTGTCTGTTTTTATGCCAATACCAAGCTGTTTTCCTTACTGTGTCTCTATAATAAAGCTTGATGTCAGTGATGATGTTGCCTCTGGACGTTCTCTTTAGAGGGATGCTTTGCTCAGCCTAGAAATAGGGGGAAGGGCCTTGGTCCTGCCTCAAAGTGATGTGCCAGACTTTGTTGACTCCCCATGGGAAGCCTTACCATCTCTGAGGAGTGGATGGGGTGGGGTCAGGTGGAGAGAAAGTCAGGGGAGAGGGAGGATGAGAGGGAGTGGGAACTGGGATTGGTATGTAAATTGAGAAAAGATTGTTTTAAAATAAAAAAGATTGCATTCACCAAAGAAGAATATGATTACCTCTGCTTGTCTTCCTTAAATATCATTGACCAAGGAAGACTAAACTAGAGAAAAAACAAGAACAGCAAACACCATCCCCAAAATGCAGAGGGCCTTTGTCTGTTCTGTGGGGTCATTTGTTTTCTCTGAGAGTCAACTGCCTCCTCTGTGATTACAGGCAGCCCCTACTCACCACTCTCTCCTCAGGAAGAGGGCATTTAAGCTTCAGTCATCGGGCTTACTTCTGTGAACTGCAGTTCCAAGGAAGAGCCACACCTATGTTATAGACTGGTTGTCTAGCCCTTCCTAGTGCAGCGAGTTGGAACACTGCAGGTTAGATTCTCTAAAGATTTAACAGTCATTTATGACCCACTCCTATATCTGATGTAACAGCCTTTACACTTGGATTGCATTCTTAGCATGCTGTTAGTGTCTACCAAATCAAAAGCTGATGCCACCTAGGCAGCGTCTGAAACCTAGAGCAGAGTTTCTCCTGCTTTGCTGTAACCTACCTACATACCTTTGTGACAAACAACACTCTATTCTGTGACTGGGAAGGTTCATGTAACCATTTCAACAGCAGAGTGTGTCACCCGGGACAGCCTGAGCCCATGTTCCTGGGCAACAAACACACATATGTGGCTCTTGTTCCCTTTGTTTTGAGGGCTTTACACCAATAACATTTCATGTGAGTCCTATGGGTACACACAGGATACATTGCCTCTCTGTCTCCTGCCAGTCCATTCCAACAAACTTAGATGCAACCCTCCTATGACTTCCAGAGTTGAGTAAAGAAATTCTAAGTTATAATCTCTTGCTGAGTGAGAGGGGGAACTTACTAGGAATTTGTATACTTACTAGGAAGGGGTTGGGGAGAGGAAGAGAAAGAACTCAACACTCACTGAGCAAACAAACCAGGAGTTTATTTATCAAATACAATTTCAATGTAAGTTATGGCTCAATACAACACTTGTGCAACCTGTCCCAAATCTGTCTCTCTTCAGTTACTTTCTCTTAACTGGTAAAAGACCTCTCATAGCCAGTCAAGTCTGTTTGATACCTTGAAATGTATGCATGAAAATTAAAAATACATTAATCTGAGAGCTGTGTATTATCCAGTTAAAGCTAACTAGGGCACTAAGCCATGTTAGGCTAAGCACCATTGAAAAGTTGTTAGCTCTTAGTTAATTAGGATGTGTAAAAACTCACTAAGTCCCTGCTGTGTGTGAGATTTTGCTCCAGCCCTGCCATGAGCTACCTCACCTGATACAATGAATTACTTCAGTTGCTGTCTGATTAGTGAGTATTGGGAGGTCAGATATCATGAGTGAGTTCCCATAACTGATAAGCAGAAGAGCGTGGCATGCTTTTCAGTGGTCTTTAATCTGGATTCATGACTCTTCAAAGCATTAACACGGAGATCCTGAAGCAAAATCAGAGGATTAAGTTATGCTTCAAGGTGGGCACTTTCAAGATTTCTGAAAAATAATGGGTATCACATGGATGTTATGGTCACAGATAGGGCATGCTTTCAAACAAGCAGAAGGTAGAAAGGCAACACCTCCATTTCAAAATTATCTTACACACAAATTTTAATTTGAACAAAATTTCCAGAACTGAAAAGAAAGTTTGTCCTAGTTAACAGGCAGGCAGGAGTCTCTCCTGTGGCCTGGGCCTTTAAAACAATCAGAGAGTAGTTATTCTCATGACATTCATGTCACTATTGTATAAGTTGTTATTATAGCTCAATGGAGTTAACAGCTAGATAAGAACATTTAATATGTTTCTTCTCCAGTACCATAAATAGAAACTGTGGCACTATGAGAGTTATTCAGTACTATGGGACAATGGTCTTGTACCCTGTAAAGATTTGTCAGTTGTATTGATTTAATAAAATGGTGATTGGTCAGTAGCCAAGCAGTAAGTATAGGCAGGATGACGAGAACAGGAGAATTCTGGGAAGAGGAAAGACTCAGTCTGCAGTTGTAACCCAGACACAGAGGACACAAGATGAGAATGCCTCACTGATAAAAGGTACCAAGCCACGTGGCTAACACAGACAAGA
>LOJH01060560.1:0-11109 GCA_001685095.1 Ellobius talpinus
CAATAAGCCACGTGGCAATCTCTAATAGGCCCACATACACGAAAGGAAGCCTGCTAATCAGCCTTAGCCAAATAAGGACTTGTTTATCACAGAGAGCACTCGCTGTCAGGCTAGCGGAAGGCGGAAACCGGCACCATCTTTAAGGCGCGGCACTACGCAGCTCTCCACACATGGTCGATGGACAGTTATCAGAAATCCCAGGTAACACTTGTAATCTGAAGCAGAAACAAGGGCTATAAGCTAGTTGTGCCTAATTATTTGTAATATATATTTATATATTTTGGGGTATGAGTGTTTTACCTGCATGTATGTATGTTTACCATTTGTATACCTATGGAGACAAGAAGAGGACATCAGATCCTCTGAAGCTAGAGTTAAGAATGGCTATGAGCTAGCATGTGACTGGTGGAACCAAATCCAGGTCTTCTGCAAGAGCAGTCAATGTTCTTAACCCCTCAACCACCTCTCTATTCCTGTATCTCTTTACAATACAAAATTGTTATCATACAAATGTTATATGCAATGCATTGTTTTAAAACTGTTTCTGAAAAAGGGTTCCAGAGACACCCCACTGGCCTGAATAGACAATACAGCCTTGATTCATCATCCTCTGCTTCTTGAATTCTGGACTCACAGACATGTAACAGCATGACAGACTTCTCTTGTTCTGGAAGTGCAAGTCAACACATTTTCCATTTATCACATGGCATGGTATTATGCAACATAATTTATAGTTTTTTATTTTTCCCAGAAATTTGCAAGTTTCCATGACCAGAAAAAAACTTTCCTTTTTGTTTAAACAACTGATTTCTGTAACTTACAGCTGAGATCTTTTATATGCATGCTTTGGTGGAAAAACCTTCAGAGTCAGGAATAGCTAGATTGGAAGCACAAATCCCATTTACTAAATGGATGTCACTTAATCTCTTCAACCCAATTTCTAATCTTATAAAATATGAAGTGTTGATATCTCTGAGATGGTGCTTAATTCAATCCAATAATCTTTTTGTATAGAGAAATATTTATTTCCCTTTCAAGATCACTAATCCCTAATCTAATGATAGACTTAAGTCTATACATATAACATATATATGGGTGTATTCATGCAAAATTTGCATGCAATCTCAAAATTTCTTTGTATTTATTAAAGGTTAATAATGAGATTACCAAAACCAAATTAATAACTCTTAGAGTTGCTTACAATTCATAATACATAAAAATTTTTACTTCAAATATTGTTTCCCTACTTCGTTTCTGAACTCTTCTGTTATTGCTACTCCTGGTATATGCCTTCAGTTCCAGCACTCAGGAGGTAGAGGTATATAGATCTCTAAGTTTGAAGCCAGTTTGATCTACAGAGAGAGAGTTCTAGGACAGTCAGAATGACACAGAGAAACTTTGTCTTGAAAAAACAAAATGGATGGGGGTGGTGTCAGTTAGACTTCATCCATAAAAATGACTACTTACAAATGACTTTCACACTCCCTATATCATTTAAGCTTCCAACAATGAGATGGCTATGAAAGGTTCTGAGACTAAATAACAGTTGAATGCTCAGACCTAAGAAAAGATACCTATCCCACCCCTCTGAGACTCAAGGAACATTGTTGAAGAAAGGCTAGAAGATAATAGGGAGGAGGACTTAAAAAAATTTACCTTCTAGGCAAGACACAATGACTAAAATCAAGAACTACTAAAATCCCCAACCACTGTAGTGGGACTGTTTAAAAATATGCCCAACAGAGAGAGAGACCATCTGACCCCAGAGAAGCTAAATAACAAGGAGAACCCTAAGAGAAACATATATCGATCCTCCTAGGAAGGGGAAATAGACAAGATCTACTGAGAAAATTGGAAGCATGGGGGTGGGAGAGAGAAGGGAGAGTGGAGGGGAAGTGGAGAGAAGAGGAGGGGGAGGAGAACTTGAGGGAATGGATGATCAAGTTGGAGGAAAGACAGGGATGGAGAGAAAGGAAAGAGATATCTTGATTCAGGGAGGCATTTGGGGGCAAGCAAGAAACCTGGAACTAGAGAATTTCCCAGAATCCACAAGGATGACCCCAGCTAAGACCCTAAGCAATAGTGGAGAGGGTGCCAAAACTAGCCTCACCCTGTAGTCAGATTAATGACTATCTTGAATATCATCATAGAACCTTCATCAATCAACTGATGAAATCAGAGGCAGAGATCCAGTGAGCACTGGGCTGACCTCCCAAAGTCCAATAGAAGATTCAGAGAAGTGAGAATATGAGCAAAGAGGTCAAGACCATGATGGGGATATCCATTGAAACAGCTGACCTGAGCTGAAGCCCACCAACTCTGGCCTGACCTGAGGGAACCAGCATAGGACCAAACTAGGCCCTCTGAATTTGGGTGACAGTTGTATGACTGGAGCAGACTGTGGAGTCACTGGCAGTGAGACCAGGATTTATCTCCACTATTATACTGGCTTTTTGGAACCCATTCTCTTTGGAGGGATACCTTGCTCAGTCTAGATATACTAGGGAAGGCCTTCTAGTACATTCCTCAAAACAATGTACTAGACTTTGTTGACTTCCCATGGGAAGCCTTGCCCTCTCTGAGGAATAGATGGGGATGAGATGAGGGAGAAGGTGGAGGGAATGAGAGGAGGGAAGGAAGTAGGAACTGAAATTGGTATGTAAAATGAGAAAAGATAGGTAGAAAAAAGGAAAGAGAGAGAGAGGATGGAAGGAAGGAAGGAAGGAAGGAAGGAAGGAAGGAAGGAAAGAAGGGCCTGAATAATAAGATAATAAGCCTCTCAAGAGTCAGGCATGGGTGAAAGAGGGGAAGGGAGAACTATATAATATATAATAGTGATAGATTTGATAAGTGGGGAACTATTTGTCCCCTTCTGTTGTGTACTCTTTGGTGACTCTACCAGGCCCCAATAAGTAGCCTCAATCCACTGGTCATACACATGACCATGGTTAAAATAAATGACTCACAAAACAAGACAAATAGTCATATATGAAGAAGAAACAAGTATGGAGGAGGAGATAATGAGGTTGTGAAGGAGACATGGAGGATGCTAGGGAAAAAATAATCAAAGTATACTTTACGAATGTGTGATCAAACTTATGATGTCAGTATTATGTTATTTTACAAAGTAGAATTTTTTAATTAAAATTTTTTCATAGGATATACTTTAATCACTCTTTTCCCGATTTCACCTCCTACAAAATCCTCTTCCCATCCCACCCAACTCCACACCCTTTCACTCTTAGAAAATAAACAAATAGGCAGACAACAACAAAAACAAAGAAAGCAGAATAAAAATGTAGAGAAAACAGAATACACACACCTCACACACGTCTACAAACAAAACCTATAAAAATACATTATCAGAAACCATAGTATACAAGAAAACAACCAGCAAGACAAAAAATGTCCAAACAAAGCACTATGAGACAAAAAGTACATAAAATACTATTGGGTTTGTTTTGTGTGGGCCGTCTNCTGCTGGACATGCATCCTGGCCTTAAGTGTGGTTAATATACCCCCAAGAGATTCTACCTGAGCAAACCAATTTTTCCTTTAAGCAGGTGTCAATTGAAGATACCTTCTCGCTTAGGAGTGGAATCCCATGATCATCTGCTCTCTCAGGGATCAGATCCAACCTGGCCTGAACCTGTGTAGGCCCTGTGTATGCTGCCACAATCTCTGAGTTCAAATGTGCTTTGGTTCTGTTGTGTCTGGAAGACAGCGTTTCCTTCAAGCCACCCATCCTCTACAGCTAGTGTAATCTTTCTGCCTCCTCTTCAGTGCAGCTCCCTAAGCCTTGAAGCGGCTTGGGTTTTAAAAGTAGAATGGTGCATTCAAAGAGTTTCCAATTTCTTCATCTACTACTCCCTGACTTAGTGACTTACAACAGCCACTTCACTTTCCTCTCAGTTTTGTGCGACAGAATTTGAGAAAGGCTTAGCTCTATGATTTGTCTCCAAACCACTTCGCAACAGCTGTAGCAAAAGGAACAGGAGCCAGTTCCAAGTGGGCATCTTCAGTCACATGCCTGTCTGTTCACAGACAGCTGGAAGATAGGCCTTAGTTCGGCACTACTTCCTCCCCATGCCTTCACAGAGTCTCTATATTGTCTATCTAGTGGATTATTTAGGAACTCATATCCTTACACAGAAGCAAAACTTCCAAGCTACTTAAGAGTTTTATCTAGGGACTGGAGACTGGTTTAGCAGTTAAGTGTTCTTACTGATCCTGCAGAAGACCTGGGATTGGTTCCTAGTGCCCTCAAGTAAGCTCTAAACCATCCATATCCCAATTTCCAGGGGATGTGGTGCCCTTGTCTGGCCTCTTCGGGTGCCTGGTAAGCACATGATGTACATACATACATTCACACCTGTGAAATGACAATCAATAAATATTTTTAAAGGGCTATACTCAAAATGTAAGCAGCATCATTTCTAGCATATTGCATTGATTGAAACAGACACATCCAGGCCTGTGGTATAAGCAGTGGAGGAGTAGAACCTACTTCAGTGGGAACATTATCATAAAGATTAAGCTGTGGGCTTGCTCTGGCCTCCACCCTTGATCAGACCTTCCTTATGGAATAAGTTTCATTTCCCAAATATCAGTAAATAATTCTATAAACCCTTGGATTAAAATTCAATGAAGCTTAGATGCATATTTGAATTAATTTCCATGCTTCAGTGAGTGTGTCTCAGGGGGTAACAGAGGAGTGTTTGTGTTCAAGTTATTTCAGGTAATTCAAACTTCTCCAAATCTAGTGGGATCAAGCAGCCCAAAATATCATTACAGCTAAAAATTTACTCTACAGGAAAGTGTCATTACAAATCAACCCTGCACTTTCCACCTCCTGGGCATGTAAAAAACTCAGCACTGCCACTTTCAAGATATTTTAGCATCTCAACAGGGAGTATGGTTAAGTAAGAACTAAAATAGCACAATGATCCCAGAAACAGCATAGAAGAAAGGGAATACAAATAGCGCAAACAAACACAGGGCATCCCAGACAATTCCAAAAAGAACTGAAATTTACTCTTGACACTAATTTCTGGAATCTCCACATTGAACAGAATTTTGCATCTGATTTTAAGCACCATCATTCTTGGAGTTTAAAATATCTCCACAGACAGCATGATTCTCTTCTCATTATGCCAGGATGTTCATTTCTACTTGTCGCAAAGCTTTTATGTGTATGCTTTCCTTCATTTATCTAGGGTTTTTCTTGGCCATTAAATAATCAAAAACAGAAGCAGGTTAAAGTTATCAAATGAGAAAGTGGGGCATGGTGACCCACAGAACTCTTCAGTTATGACTGAATATATTGGGAAATCAATTCCTTTATAAATGTAAAATTTTGCTTTATCACCTAAGTAGATTTAAAAAGAAAACATATGAAAAATACCAAAAGTCTTAGAGTACAAGAACAGTATAGGTAATAAACAAAATATGGCATTGGTGTAGGCTGCAATATGAAACCAAGAGAGGGTAGAAGAAGAGCAGCTTGGTATCTGATGGGCTGAAATAACCACACATAGCAGTCTCACATGACTCACTGGGATGGAAACACTGCTACAGGGGAAGCAAGGACTAAATCTGTGTGTTCATTGATGTCATTGACACTTAGAGCAACCCCTGGTGTAGAAAGGCACAATAAATACTTGTTCATTTTTAACAAATGAAGCTTGTGAGGGTTGGCCTAAAGAAATGCAGGAAGCTAAGTATGGATGGTTACTGGGGATATTTTGGGGCAGCAAGAACTTTTAAATAATGACAAAAGACTACATAGTAAAAATACCTCAACTACCAACAAATTCTAGGCAATTTTCTGAGCCCAAGCCAAACAGGCAGTGAATAATTTCAGTTTTTGTGTCAGATGCAGTCACTTGTCAGAGATAAAAAGAAACAAATTGAACAGAAATCTTTATTATGTGATAAAGTGAGGAATTATGAAGAAAGGGAATTGGAATTTGGGATGTTACAACCCAATGATTTGAAAACCCAAATCCTAGGCATGTTGAGCAGAAACGGCAACAGGGGCAGAGTTGAGAATGTGACCCAAACTGTGACAGAAGGCATTGATCATGAATCGCTAGACCCAATGCTTAGGGAGTGACTTAAAGAACATGACAACTCTCCACATTTTCCACTGGACTAATGAAAAGCCTGGGTGCTGAGAGGAGCAAGTGGTAGAAACCAGCATTGTGGAGCAAGCTGCAGCATAGGAAGATGCCTTCCCAGATCTGGGATTATAGGCACTCATCACCATGTGCTATTAGAGGGTTATTTTCAAGTTGAGACGTCTGGAAGGAGATAGGCCAAAAAAGAAGACTAGGTATCTGCTACTTATTGGAGTCTGCTCAATAAACCCAAAAGTGAGATGACCCCCAGAGGAGCTGCGGAAGCAGCAGGAGGAGGAATTGAACACAGGTCCACTCTCGGTGCTCACGCAGCCAGTCAAGAACAACATACAAGTTCTCATTAACTGTCCCAACAACAAGAAGCTCCTGGGTGAAGGCCTTTGACAGGCACTGCAACATGGTGCTGGAGAATGTGAAGGAGATGTAGAATGAGGTCCTCAAGAACAGCCAGGGCAAGAAGTCCAAGCCTGTCAACGAGGACAGCTACATCTCCAAGATGTTCCTGCATGGGGACTCAGTCATTGTGGTGCTGCATAACCCATTGCCATTGCCTGTAAGTACAGTATAGGCCTCTTCCCTCTGTGAGAGTCAGTCACCAGCCAGACACAGAGGAAGCAAGATGAGAATGCCTCACTGANTGAAGGCCTTTGACAGGCACTGCAACATGGTGCTGGAGAATGTGAAGGAGATGTAGAATGAGGTCCTCAAGAACAGCCAGGGCAAGAAGTCCAAGCCTGTCAACGAGGACAGCTACATCTCCAAGATGTTCCTGCATGGGGACTCAGTCATTGTGGTGCTGCATAACCCATTGCCATTGCCTGTAAGTACAGTATAGGCCTCTTCCCTCTGTGAGAGTCAGTCACCAGCCAGACACAGAGGAAGCAAGATGAGAATGCCTCACTGAGAAAAGGTACCAAACCACGTGGCTTCACATAGACAAGAATTTTGGGTGAATTTAAGTCGTAAGAGCTGGTTAGTAATAAGTTTGAGCAGTAGGCCAAACAGTTTATAAATAATATGAGCCTCTGTGTGTTTATTTGAGACTGAATGACTGCTGGACTGGGCAGGACAGAAACTACACCATGGCAAGTTTGATCAGAAGATCCATAAAATTAAATGAGAGAGGATAAAAAATATTCTCCACCTTCAAGTAGAACACAGGTTAATGAAGCTTAGCCATTGGTTTCTGTGGCATGCAAAGACATCACCACTGAATACTGGCCAAGAAAGAAAAGAGAAGGAATCCTGGTCCACACTTTGGTTATCTAATGCACTAACACCAGCACGTTTAATCTGATGCATTCCTGATGAGCAGAGGACTTGAGAGTCTCTCAAGGAAGACCCTGTACTTTGACCAGCAGAACAAGCCCTGCCATTAGCACTTTGTGGGTATGATGCTCGTCTCTCTCCCCCAGAAATATTTTACATGCTCAGTTGCCTAGTTCACCTGCTATTCTTCCCAAGACTATATTTTTCCATTATTCTCTTTTTCTCTTACATAGAAACTGGGGGGAGAGCACAATGTGGTTGGGACCCACTTTAGAAGGAAAATATTAGCAGGCTGAGATGTTCCAGACTGATAAGGGAAGGGAAGAGTGAAAAAGTGGTGATAGTGCTTGAGGGGATAAATCAGTCAGCAAAGTGCTTGCCAGACACACATGAAGATGTGAATGCACACATCCTGCGCCTGTGTAAAAAGCTGGGAGTATACACACATATCTGCACTCCCAGCACTTGGGAAGGCCAAAACAGGTGGACATTTACTCAACCGATTAGTGAGCTCCAGCTTCAGTGAGAGACCTTAGCAAAGACACATTAGTGTGGAAAGCAATAGAGGAAGACAGTAGATGTTGACTTCTAACTACCATGAGCATATGTTTGTGCACTCATAGTTGAACATACACACACATTACACACATTCACATACACTCATTCAAAAATTTAATAACATTTGATAACATATATGTGTAGATAAAATGTCCAAGAAATTTGCTGAACATCAAGATGTGAGCAATGGAATTATAGATTTTTTTAGAAATTTTGGTTTGTTCTTTGCTTTGTTCTATAAGTAATATATTTTTACTTTCAAATATATCGTCAAATGGAAGTATAAATCTAATTTAATTTTTGTGAAAAGAATGTATGTATGTGTATCTGTATGAATGTATACTTGATTTTAAGTAGAATAAAATCTGAAATAAAAACCAGAATCAAAGTTATAAATAGGAACTATTTTTGAGAACTTGAGAACAGTAAAAGAGAGGGAAGAGATGTTTTCTTTCTTTAATTCTTCAGCAATGTTTGAGTTGGTATTCTATAATAAATGTTTAATGCATAATGATTCAGAATGAAATTTAAGTGACTGAAAAAGATTATCTAAACTATTTCCTTGACAATTGGGTCTATGGAAAATAGATTTAATTTAAAATATATTATTGTTATGATGTGTGGTTTATGTAATCAAATGTTTCTTTATTTACCATTATTGATATTGTAACAATATTTCTATTTGTACACATTAGACTTTTTAAAGTTAGAATAGGATAAAGAAAAGAATCCTGAAGTGTGAGTATATTAAAAAAATCATTTAAACAGGAAGAAGACTGTCTCACTCCTATAAGTCCTCCCTATAAACAGGATGGGAAAAAATGTAAGTCCTGTCCTTTAAGGTTGTTGTCTAAGCCACAAGGACCATGCTGTAAGAACAAGAGCACTAGTGTGGAAGCCACACACAGAATTACTTTCCCTGGAGGACTTTAAAAATAGGCAAGCATGTCTGGGAGAGTGAAAAAGCATTTCTGCTGAGGGCAGAGCAGATGGATCTGGTGACCCCTCAAGGTCCCTTCCAGCTAGGAGATGTGGACTTATAACCCTGGCTCAGCCACCAGAACCCCATCATACCCTAGGCCCTTCACCTGTGTCTACTGCTTGTCTCCACAGGCTGCAGATGTTCACCCCACCCTGCTAGAATCCTTCCACAGCACACATCTGTAGGAGGTGTCTAATAGCTATCATTTGTGAGAAGCATATTATTCCAAATCAGAGCCAAAACATCAGCTCTGCAAAGCCCAGATTGTAGGGCATGTTCCAAAATGACTGGTTTTTAATTTAAAAAAAATAGCAGCAACATATAAAATAAAGCAAGGCCAACATACATTTCACACTAAAGGAAGATTGACTGCTGTAAAAATTCAATGCAATGCTTAATCATGGACTGAGCCATCCAGTAAAATAAATGTTGTAAAAACAATATAACACACATCACACACACACATACACACACACAGACACACAAATGATGGGTCACCGATGAAAAAAATGTTCAGAATTGGTGAATCCGATAAAGGAGCTACACTTTTTATATAATTCTTAAAACATTTCTGCCAAGTTATTAATCATTTCCAAGTAAAGAATTTTAAACATTGGACTTTAACGTTTGTACCATGACTTCAGTTATCAGTCTCGAAGTTTCCCCTCTCATCTGTTCCTGAAGACAAGAAATTGCATCTATCATGGCAAACTTTACACACTCGCTCCCCACTCTGTTTTGATCATTGGAACTGTCCTAGTTCTGCACGGTTTGCTTCCCTTGTTCTTCCCTTAACACCTTAAACTGAACCCTTCAGAATCAGGACTCCTGCCAGCTGGATCCCCAACCCCCATACGGCACTCTTGCCTGGTGCTGCTCACATCCTGACATGACATCTGGGTAAACTGCCCTGAGCAAAGCAGAATTTAAAGCCCTCTCTTGTATTCACAAGAGTTCAATAAGCCACGGGAGAAATGGCCTGCTAATCATGTATTTCTGGGAACGTTATGGTGGGACTATTAACCTAGAAAAAGAGGTTGCTCTGGAAGTGTGGATAAGAAATAACATTTATGAGTGCCACCCTCATCCTAAATGATTTAGGTACATGATCTTATTTAATCTTTACAACATTTCTGCATGATAGATTTTTATTATCCCTGTTTCATAGATGAGACTCTAAATGAAAAGTCACTTACTTAAACCTATGGCTATTAAGCAATTAAAATAATCCATATGAAAACCTGAGTGTCTATTTCCAAAGCTCATTTTCTAAGCCATTTCACTCCATGCTCCCCGAATTCTGTGGAAGGCTCTATGTCAACACGATTAACAATGACAAGAAAAATCTAACCTATGACCCTTGTTAAATTCTGAAAATATAAACCATTTGGATTAATTTGTTGTTTATATATCTTATAAAGTTATTAATAAAATTCAGTTTATCTAGACAAAGTTTTCTGAATTATTTTATTGTGAAACTATGGACATAAGTAAGTATATTCTGATACATTCTTTTTTTGAAAATTACTTGATAAAATGAATAGAGCTTTTCCTGGCTAGGTTTATGTCAGCTTGACACAAGCTAGAGTCATCTGAAAGAAGAGAACCCCAGTTGATGAAATGCTGCCAAAAGATACAGAAGTAGGGGCATTTTCTTAAATAGCAATTGATGAGGTAAGGTCTAAGCCATTGTGGATGGTGGCATCCCCGGGTTGGTGGTCCTAAGTTCTATAAGTGAGCAAGCTGAGCAAGTCATGAGAAGCAAGTGAGTGAGCAGGTCCCTGCCATAGTCTTTGCATCAGCTCCTGCCTCCAGGTTCCTGTCCTGTTTTAATATCTGTCCTGACTTCCTTCAATGATGGACTACAGTGTGGAAGTGTAAGCCAAAACAACCCTTCCCTCCCCAACTTGCTTTTGTTCATAAAGTTTAATCACAGCAATAGAAATGCTAAGACAGATGTATATCCTCAAAATATTTATACTGTTTAATCTATAAATACCTGAATAGCTACCCAGTGTTGTAAATAGAAGTTTGTGTACCAAGGTGCTTCTTAACAATAGTTTAATTATTAGCCAAATGTCCAAATGAAAAAGTGGAGTTGAGAAATGAGCCTATAATTCATGACCCTAGAGAAGCTAAATAGTAAGGTGAACCCAAAGA
>LOJH01060567.1:0-11109 GCA_001685095.1 Ellobius talpinus
GTTTCTTTATTAACCAATGAAAGTAACACAAAGACAGATGACCCTCCTACACCAGGAAGGGGGTGGAAACATTCAGATCCCAGGAACTCTCTTGCCCACGAATGTGTGCACATGTACACACACATGCACACACACACACAAATGCCACACACAAAAATAAATACTATTGAAGCATAAGCAAGTAACTTATTGTACTGTCTAGTTTTATAGGAACTTGATACAAGCTAGAATCATCTGAGAGGAGGGAGCTTCAATTGAAAAAAAAAATGCCTCCATAAGGCCAGGTTGTAGACAAGCCTGTAGGGTATTTTCTTAATTAGTGACTGATGGGGTGGGCCCAGTCCACTGTGCCTGGTGCCATCCCTGGGCTGGTGGTCTTGGTTTTATAAGAAAGCAGACTGAGCAAGCCAGTAAGCAGCACCCCTCCATGGTCTCTGTATCAGCTCCTGTATCCACCTTCCTGTCATATTTGAGTTCCTATCCTGACTTCCGTCAATGATGAACAGTGATCTGGAAGTGCAAGCCAAATAAACTCTTTGCTCCCTGGCTTGCTTTGGTCATAATGTTTCATCACAGCAATAGTAACCCTGACGAACGAAGACACCTTCTACACCACAAAGCTATGCAAAATTAGGCTTAGGCTTAGATTCTAGGGGAAGCATGTGTGGGCTGTCTCATGAACAGTGGCCTAAAGTTACTGTTTCATCATAGGAGGTCAACTGGAGGAAAACTGATTTAACCTAGGTTGTTTGTTTGCTTTTTTTTCTTTTTTGCTAAAAGGCATAAAGTTAAATTTCCTTTTGAGAGCCTTTTCTCAAGTGGAATATACATTTATCCCAATCTTAAAGGAGAGACTAGTGGAAGACACTCACTAAAGAACAATCAGTTTTGCAACAAGTCTGGACTTTCTAGGCCCCAAGCAGGAAACTAAACTCTCTGTCTCCAGGAAGGAAACGCTTGATTCCATTTCTGCATTTCCCAGAGCGTTTATGTGCTTTCTCTGTAACCTAAGGAGATGCCATGGCATTTTATCTGTAGATGGGTGCTCCAATGAGTGACAGCTGGCCAGAGTTGCAAGCCAGCACAGGTGAAGAGCCATCCGATGAAGGACACCCAACATAAAAGCAGGGCTCTGCCTCACCTGACCAGGCCAAACTAGAAGGAGGGTCATCATACTCTGGTCTTTCCAAGCTTGCCCACAGATTCCGTGAGTCTGGTAAAGATGACTGGTAGTTATAGTACCATATTGTGGGTCATTTCCATGAAGACACAGGATGCTTTCATAATACACTCACATCTGCATTGCCGGTCTCTGCACTCACTATAGCTCCTATCAGGCAATATTCTTCATACAGGGTCACATATCTTTGATTGATTGATCACTCCATGCTTAGTTTGATTCCCAGCGCTGTTTTTTAATAGCAGCTCTATCAACTGTGTTTTTAATCACTTACTGATTAGAGGAAGACTGCTAATTTTCTGAATTTTAACTGGTATTTCATCTGTAGATAACCTCTGTGGGCTCCTGCAGCTGCTGCTGCTGCTGCTGCTGCTGCTGCTGATGCTGCTGCTGCTGCTGATGATGATGATGATTCCTTGGGTCTAACTGTGCCTCCTGCCCACCATCTTCCATCCCCTTTCCTCTTGACCCTTGTCCTAGTTTCTTCCTGTTGCTGTAATAAAAAGCCCTCTGGTCAAAAGCAACTTAGGGGAAAGGGAGGTTTATTTGGTTTATAGTTCTAGGTCATAGACCATCATTGAGGAAAATCCAAGTGGGACTCAAGCAGAAGCCATGAAGGAACACTGCTTCCTGGCTTGTTTGCTGGGTCTTGCCCTGGCTTATGCTCAGCTGGCTTTCTTATATAGGCTAGGCCGACCCGCCTATGGATGGCACCACTCATAGTGGGCACTCCCATATCAATCATCAGCCAAGACAATCCCTCAGAGACATGGCCATGGGCCACGCTGATCACAATTCTTCAGTTGAAATTCCCTCTTCCCAGGAGTCTTTGTTAGGGTCTCTATTGCTGTGAAGGGATACCGTGATCACAGAAACTCTTCCAAAGGGACACATTAAATTGCAGCAGCTTACAGTTCAGAGGTTTTACCATCATGCCAGGACACGGCGGCATTCAGGAAGATGTGGTGCTAGGGAAGGAGCTGAGAGTCCTACATCTTGATCCACCAGCAACAGGAAGGGAACTGTGTTCCATAATTAGCATAGCATACACAAAAGGCCTCAAATCCCACCTCCATAGTGACACACTTCCTCCACCAGGGCCACACCTACTCCAACAAAACCATACCTCCTAATAGTGCCGCTCCCTTTGGGAGCCATTTTCTTCAAACCATCACACTAGGTAACTCTAGATTGTGTCAAGATGACAAAAACTAACTAGGACACCTCTGCAACCACATAACCCTGCTTCTGGGCTTCGCATTTTAGATGGACACCTCTGTAACTAAGTAACCCTGCCTCTGGGTCTCACATTTTAGATGGGCACCTCTGTAACCATGTAGCCCTGCTTCTGGGTCTCACATTTTAGATGGACACTCTGTAACCATGTAGCCCTGCTTCTGGGTTTCACATTTTAGATGGACACCTCTGTAACCATGTAGCCCTGCTTCTGGGTTTCACATTTTAGATGGACACCTCTGTAACCACTTAGCTCTGCTTCTGGATTTCACATTAAGATGCCACATGTAAGTGGGACCACTTGCCTGGGTAACTTCATGCAGCACAATGTCCTCCAGGCTCATTCAGTCAATGTTCAAAATAACAAATTCTACTTAAGACTGTCACATGATTCAAAAACCAACAGCAAATTTGTTTCTTCCTGCGTTTGTAAACCTTTTTAACTTTTTATTATATTTGTGCATTGCCATGGTCTGCATCCACTTCCAAATAGATTCTTCCCACCATAGTATTTTGTTTATTTTCCTTGCTTTTTATTTAGCTTCTTTCCCTTTAAATTTTTAAAATTTGGTTATTCAGCTCTTTAGTTCCCCTTTCCTTTCCTGCCTCCGTTCCCACATACATTTTTAACTTTCAAAGCTCCAAATGTTAACTCCTTATTCACATGGCATCTGGGAACACTCTGAGCTCTGGAATATTCTACCAGCTCTAAGTCAAACTTCCTACTTTGCAAGAGCCCCTAACCCGGACAGCAGGTTGCGGCCTTCTCACTGCGGCATGGTTTTGACCCTATGCAAGTCTTGTTAGTCTCAGGATCCCAGGCAGCCAGTTCCTCCCTGACTCACTGCTGAATAAAAAAAAACAACTCAGTTCTTCACTAAGCACAATGTGTTCAGTGGAGGAGAACATCCTCATATACCCGTCTTTCTGCCTGCAGGGAAAACAGAGCCTGGCTGAGTTGTGGTGGCGCACACCTTTATTCCTGGTACTCGGGAGGCAGAGGCAGGTGGATCTCTGTGAGTTTGAGACCAGTCTGGTCTACGGAGCAAGTGCCAGAACAGGCTCCAAAGTTACACAGAGAAGCCCTGTCTCGAAAAACCAAAACTAAAACAAAACAAAACAAAACAAAAACAAGAGTCCTGAGCCATGAATTTCCCTTCCTGGTTCTCATCTGTGACTTTGAGTCTCTCTCATTTTTAATCAGAAAATTCTCAGCAAGGTCTTAATTTCGGCATGTTTTGGGTCTTTATCAGGCATCTTCATGTGCTTGGAAGGGGCTATTACATGAAAGCCTGTCTCCCAACCACAGTGATGTGTGGCCCGAAGTCTCTATCATAGATGGTATCAGTATTTTTAATGGTACAATAGCCAAGTCAGGCTTAAAGAGAAAGGCCCACTATGGTGTAACTTGTGCCAACAGCTCATTCTCCACTCCAAAAGTTGCTACTGCCTCCTTCATGGAGGGATAAATCTTAAATCTCCCCAGCCTGTGTCTGCCCTGCCTGTAACTGCAAAGAGATGCCTTATTTTCTCTAATCTGTATAACTTTTGGAAGTGTTTTTATTTTTTATTCTTATTTTCCTTGTGGTAAAATATGCATGGCATCTTAGGTGTAGTTTAATGGTATTAAGTTCAGCATAGAGTGACAGCACCATCATGACCCTCTCCCTGCACATCTTCTCTCAGCCTGCAGAACTTAGACTCCATTCCCACTGAGCACAGGTTAGCTCCTTATCCCTAGCCCATGGCCAGCCCCAGCAACCATGGTCAGACTTCTGTCTCTCATAACTGCTTTAACTAGAAGTGTTTACAGCTCCAGCTTTGAAATGCAAAGATTGGTACCAGGGAGAAATTAGTCTCTCTGCTACCTGAAGTCCTTCCCAGCCTTTGAGGCTCCTGCTGTGTTATGGACTCTGCCTACTGAACACATGAATTCAGGAGGCAGGGAGGGAGGAGAGGAAAAGGGTGGGGAGGGGAGGGAAGGGAGAGGAGAGGCATATTCCTTCCCAACCTCCCATAATCTGGAAAATGAATACAGAGAATTTCAAAGGAAACAGATTTCAAGTCATATGATATTTTTGTGGGGGAGAAAATTGGGAGTGGATATGATCAAGATATGCTGCATACACATATATTGTCAACGAATAAATAAAAGCATTCTTTAAAAGAATGTTCAATACCAATTAAAACATCCAAAGTTGTTCCTGGGAGTTAGGGTGTCGTGGCAAGGGACACTTTGAAAGACTGCCTGACTAGCTGAACAGGTCTATGCAGATTTTCCCATGCCCCATTCTGGGACTCTGGCAGGGCTATTTTCCCCATCTATTCAAGGTCTCCCATTCACTGGACTACAATGCCTCACTTGATCTAACCGATGACCCAAATAGCTTCAAGTAGCTCTCCATGGGTGGCCAACTAATTACGGAGGTGTCTAGTTACAGCTGCCCAGACCAGGTACCTTGTCTATCCCATGATGGCTCTGTGAAGGGGATGGGGCAGTGCCCTGATTAAGAAGTTCCTCTGATACCCTCTCTGGAGAGAAGGGAGAAGCCCCTTTGTCCCAGCCAGGGGCAGTGCAGGAAGGGGAGGAAAACAGACAGAGAAGTGACAGAGGAGGGTGGCAGAACACCTCTGCCAGGGTCTCCAGCCACTGAGCTGGTCAGTCTGCACCTTTCCAGTCTTGAAGGGACTGTGCATGCAGGGAAGGGATTCATCCAGACCAAGGAGAGGCAGAGATCAAGAGTTTACAAGAGACGCTACAGTCTGTCCCGAGTGTGTGAGGCCATGAGCAGCAAACTACACAGAGACATTCGGGGTGGGGGACTTGATGGGAGAGAGCGTATATGTTGGCGCTCAGGGAGTGTTTCCGTGGCACTGTGCCCTGGTTGTTTAGGTATTGCCAAGTGAGACACTTCTGTGGGCTCCTATCTGGATGGGTAGGTAGACATTTTACTGTTTTTTATGAGCAATGTTTTACAGAAGGACTGGCTTCCTGTAAAAGGCAGCTCAGGAACCCAGAGATTATAGTCCTCATGGTCAAAGCCTGCTCCAGGGACATTCTTAGGCTGGCAAAATGGCTGATGACCTAGGTTTCATCCCCAGAACCTACATGATAGAAAGAGAGAACCAGCTCCCTCATAGTGTCCTCTGGCCTCCATACACCCAGTGCGGGGTGTGTGTGTGTGTATGTGTGTGTGTGTGTGTAAATAATAAATGTAATTTTTAATAATTGAAAATGGCATCACTACACCCTAAGACAGACTGTATAAGGGTTTGTTAATTATTTCTGGTTCTACCCAGAGGTTAACAGAGCTCTGAGACCAGCCTGCTTTGAGGCAAAAGCAGCCTTGCTCTGTGGTTAGGACACTGTCTACTTTAAGAAGGCCAGATCTTGGGCAGTGGAGCTGGCTTTGTCACTGAGGTGCCTGCTATGCAAGCATGAGGACCTTGATCCAAATCCTCAGGATCCCCATAATAAAAGCTTGCTGGTAACAGCTCTGAGACTCAGGAGTGGATGTCGGCCACTTCCTCCTTCTTAGCACCCAGTGCTGGCCACTCTGATGTGGGTCTGCCCTCTGGAGCCATTTGCACGGGCATCACTTGAGATGTGGTCCACAGCTGGGGTATTCTGGGACTCTTGTCTTGGTGTGAATGTGTTTGAGGCCTAGGTCACCTATGCTCTGGAGCAGTGCCCAGGGTGCCTATCTAGAAAGCAGCCCATGGCTGGGCACCAAAGTCAACACAGATAGGAGGCTCTGGCAGGAGGCATGATTCTTCCAGGGCAAGTGGTGTAATCACTGGTAAAACACAGGCACAGCCATGGGGTCACATAAGAATACAGCAAGGGACAAGAGCAACCGAAGAAGAAATCTATGTCTGATCTCTCAGATGCCATCTGCTCCTGTCAGAAAGGAATTCTCCCCTGATATCAGACCGTGGAGCTCCACAGTGAGGTCCTGTTACCATCTACCGATCTTGATCAGGTTCATCTTTTCTACCAACTAAAGAATTAGAAAGCAGGAAAATTCTCAGACACAGCAGGCAGTGACAGGCAAAAGATTTATTAAAAGTGAAGATGTATATACAGCAAGACACAGAGAAGAAGACCACCCCCAGGGGGCAGAGAGGGCACCTGGAAACCAAAGACTAATTTCCCCCAGAGGGCTGAGGGTTTTAAGTGGCTCTGGTGGCCTGGGATGGGACTCCCTCCCCTAATTCTGGATTGTTCAGCTTAAACAAAGAAAGGGTCACATGTTTAGAACCAACCTCAGCATGGTTGACCAGCTAAGACCAATCATCTAGAAAGGAAGCCCTTGCTGGGAAACGCCCACTAGGCCTTTATCTCAGGTCAGGAGGGCAGGGAAAAAGCTGGAAGTTTGCCACCGTTCTTATCTGTCTGTGGTGTCTTTCCCTGTCTGTCTGTCAAGGATCTAGCAAGCTCCTAGCCCCTCAGTCAGCATGCAAATACAATCAAAAATTATCAGGGAAAACCAGAGTGACCCAGCAAGGCCCCATTATGATGAAGAGCTCACAGTGATGGAGAGAAACCAAATTGTACGTTGGAGGAGAGGAATCTATAGTGCGCTGACATTCTTTCCAGGCAGAATGATTTGGGGGAAATAATTGGCCTTGCACCATTGGAAAAGTTTTTGGGACACAAACAGCACTTAAAACAGGACCTTCCCACCCGCTCGCTAAAGGTTCTAAGGTTTAGCTTCCACCAATCTCAATACATGAGTCCTAGCCTTCTTCTTCTTTGTGTGTGTGTGTGTGAGCGTGTGTGTGTGTGCGTGTGCATGCATACATGTTAGTGACTTCCTCAGTTGGGGTCTCTCACTGAAACTGTAACATTTTCTGGACTGACTGGCCAGCAAATCCCAGCCCCTCCTGTCTGTGTCTCCCCAGTGCTGGACTTACAGCTGTGTACCCCCATACCCAGCCCCTCCTGTCTGTGTCTCCCCAGTGCTGGGATGGCACTGTGTACCCCACACCCAGCTCCTCCTGTCTGTGTCTCCCCAGTGCTGGGGTTGCACTGTGTACCCCACACCCAGCCCCTCTCTGCTGTGCTTTTCTCACTCCTGCTTGACTCCAAGCTGAGGTGACAACCGTCATGGCTTCATCTTCAGTACAGGGGAGAACTATCAACCGAGCTGCAGAGACGAGATTAGAGTGGCCATTTTAAGTAGGAAAATCAGGCTTGGGAATGTTAACTGAATTTTTATGGACTGTAATCACCCTCCACTCTCTATTTACAGAGCTCACTAGTTAGAAATACTGTCACATTCAATAAACGTGTGTGAGCGGCAGCTACGAGACAGGCACCACGCTGGATGCTAGAGACACAAGAGTCCCAGGCCGAGTGATGGGGATGCGATGGCAGAGCAATGACAGAACAATCCTGCAGTAATTGTTCCTGACAGACAGCCACCTGTGGCTCTCAGACAGGGAAGACAAGGGGTGCTCCAATCTGCACTTTTTCCCCAGCAATAGCCTATATGGCCTTCCAGGCTGCAGCCTTCAAGGCTAGCTGTGCCCTGGATCTTTTCATCAGCACATCATGCTGACACCCAAGACTCCAAGCCAGCCACAAATCTCCCACATTAAAAATCAGACCAGGAGTGGTGCAGCTAGGAAAGGAGCTGTCTTCCAGGGAAACACGGACACATGTCACCGTTCAGCCTTTTCCTTTCCAACAGAAATGTGAGCCGTTCCCTGAGACCCTGATTTTTTGCAAGGACCTGTGTGTCTTTGCCCTCCCTGGGGCCTCCTCTTGGCTACCCTAGCCACACAGATTCTTTTCCCTTTGGGAAAGCTGGCGAGGGAGAGAACACATCCCCACACTCAGGGGGGCCCCAGAAGTGCATTTCCAAGTCATGGCAAGCACTGGCAGGCAGCTCAAAGGGTTTCCATCTTAAGTGACTTTATTTGGTGTGATAGACAAGCATGTTTGTTCGCCCTTCCTCTAAAGAAAAGAACGCACGTCTGTACGAGCGAGCTAGTTTATGTACCTTTCTAGCCACAGTCTCCATGCACTTTGAGAAGGCTTCCCTTGCTCTCCACCCTTGTCAATGCGTGTAGTGATTTGTGCTCTGTGAGCCTGTGTTGTAATATCTGCAGCTGTGAAGCTGAGAAATGCCCCCAGGTTCCCCTCAGCGAGCACTTACTTCACAGGAGAATAAAATTTCTCAGAAGAGTGTGGCTTTGGGCTAAGGGGGAAACGAAGCAGGTGAAAATTGTTTCCTTTTGAATCCCCGATGCCTCAGTGTGGACATGACCTTTGGGGCTTCAGGGACAGCACTAACAGGCACAGGTCTCGACGTCTATGACGCTGGCCCTCTGGATTAGACACAGAGGCTGTAAGTCAGGCAGAAGGAGACTCTGCCTTTCTCTCAGGTGACAGTCACATGGGCCTTGCCTTCTCAGACTGGGCACTTCTGACAATCACATCAGATGTGGTTATGGATTCTTCTTTCATGTGTTCAATAAATATATCTTGTCCACAATATGCAGGCCTGGTCTATGGCTGGATATCCAGCCATGAACAAAGAAACATGAATTCCCGCATTGATAAGACTCCTTTCTGAGGGGGAAAAGAGACAATAAAAATATTGACAGTACTAAGAGAAAAGTCAAGCAGGGAAAGGTATAGGGAATGATGGGAGACCTGAGAAGTGAAATAGTGCTGCACGCCACACGTTCCCCAACACACAGAAGAAGACATCACTCCACAAAGACACAAGGAAGAAGGAAAGTGTACAAGGAAATCCCAAGGAGAGACAGACCCTGAAGGCAGAGGGCTTGAGTGAGCGTATGTAGCATATCTGCACATTCGGGAAACAGCTAGGAGGTGGCCAGTGTGACCAAAGACTGAAGAGATGGAATGCAGAAGTCATGAAGGAAGAGGAGTATGAAGGCCTTTAGGTCACAGAAGACATCTTTGCTCTTTCATTCCAGTCAGCCGAAAAGCCAATGGAGGTTGGTTTTTAAATATGCATATTCATTCTTTGAAATTTTCAGACAGGCAATGTATTTTGACCAAATCAACCCCACGTTCTCCTCTCAGCCCGCCTTACCGTGTCCCTGTTCCAACATCATGTTCTCTTTTTACAGCCCCCTGGATCCCATCACGGTTGTCCATTTTTGCGTGGCAACAGTAGATGTTGCTTCCCTGAGGAAAACTGGCTCTCCCTACTCCGGCGACCTTCAGTTACCAAGCCTTCACAGCTGGAGGGCTGGGTTCATGAGCCCCACGTTCATCTATGCTTCGTCGTCTGCACCCCCTGTTTGGACAACCAGATCCATGTGAGCTCACGAGTGCAGCGACCCTGATGCGTCCAGAAGGCAGTGTTAGCCTTTCTGTCCAACCTCAGCTCTGGGCCCTTCTGACCCCAGTTCCTCGATGTTCTTGGAGCTGTGTGAGAAGGGGTAGATACAGGTGTTCAGTCTAGGGCTGAGCAGTGCACACTCATTCTCTGAACCCTGACCAGCGGGCGCTCTGGATTAATCCATGTCTACTGCAAAGAGAAACTCCTCTGTTAATAGTTAAAATTTGCACTAATCTATGGGCACAGATATAAGTATTTAAAGGCAGTTTTGATACTGTGTCAGTATAATAATAAGTTCACCCCTCTGGTCCGCAACATCCCAGGCACAAATTCTTAGCAAGGTTTACAGTACCAGGAGTTCCATGCTGTGGAGTGGGCCTTACATTAGATTAAGGATTTTGAGACAGACAGAATATCCTATAATAGCAGGCTTGAGAGAGTGGGCATGGCAAATGCAACCAGAAATGAAGGAGATGATATAGTAATGGAAACAGACCTTGGAGCGGTAGGGCCACAATCCTAGAAACACTCACCCAACGCTACCAAAAGTGGGGAAGGCAAGGAAAGAGGCTGACCTTGCTACCTCACAAAGGAGCCAATTCTGTGACCTATGACCCTGATGCAGTGATGCTGACTTTGTACTTCTGACCTCCAGAATGGTAAGATGTTGTTTCAAGCTCCTAAATGTGTGGCATTTGTTGTATAAGCCATGGGAGATGTGGTAGTTCGAATGTCACTGGCCTCCATTAGCTCCCAGGTGCGGCTTCATTGCAGTAGGTGTGGCCTTTTTGGAGGAAATGTGTCACTGTAGAGGTGGGCTTTGAGTTCTCCTATGCTCAAGCTATTCCCCATTTTAGAGTCCATTTCCTGCTGCCTGCAAGATGTAGGACTCTTACCTCCTTCTCCAGCACCATGTCTGCCCCCACTCCACCATGTTCCACCATGATGATAATGGATTGAACCTCTGAAACTGTAAGCTGCCACCTCAGTGCGTGGCCATAGTGTCTCTTCATAGCTATAGAAGCTCTAACTGAAACAGGAGGCAAATTAGGTCCTTTTCTGATGCTGTGACCAGTGTCTGAAAGCAGCAGCTTAAAAAAAAAAAAACGTTTTATTTGGCTCACAGTTTGAACGTTTATTTGTGCCCACAGTCGAGAGTGAGACATTGCGCTTTAAAAGAGAACTTGGACTTTTAAAAATGTTGAAAAATTTCAAGACTGTGGTACTTTTACAGTCAATTGAGAAAGCGCCTCCATTAAATTGCCTTGTAGGCAAGTGCAGGGAGGAATTTCCTTAGTTAATTACTGTTGTGGGAAGGCCCGCCCACTGTGGTGGCACCACCCCTAATAGGTGGTCCTGAGCTACAAA
>LOJH01060569.1:0-11109 GCA_001685095.1 Ellobius talpinus
CACTTTCTGCTGTGTCCTGCAGCATGTCTCGCAGACTCTTTCATGAGTCAGGAAACCCAAAGGACCACCTCACCTTTAGGCTATATACAAATGACCCATAATATAATACTAATAGAATTATCACAAAAAGGCAAATAAGTGAATTGTGTGGTGTCTAGGCTGGTCATAATACCACATAGAAACATGCAGCAGAGAAAGGAGATTAGGAGCTCTGGGGGCTGTGCATAGCAGATCATGTAGCAGAAGGAGGAAAGGTTTGAGTAAGATTATAGGTAATATTTTGAGGAAGATTTTAGGAAAAGTTTAGAAAATTAAGAGATTAAATCCCACAATTTTTAAGTCAAAGTGCTTTGAGGAGGAATAAAGATGTGAGTATGATTGGTTCATCATGGGACATAGAGAACTGTGACTCATGAGTCCCAAGGAATAAACCAGGCTTAGCAAGAATATGTTATGAATAGCTTAGATTTGAAATATACTTCCTTTAAAAATTGATTAATTTATGTTTTGTTTTATGTGTCTGTGAGTTCATGCATGTATATATGTTCACCATGTGCATAAAGGTAACTGCAGAAATCAGATGATGGTCTTTTGTATCTTGGCACTGGAGGAAAAGGTGATTGTTTTAGTCATGTGGGTGTAGGAACCAGAAACCATGTCCTCTGTAAGAAGAGTACCTTTCTTAATTGCTGAGCCATCTCTACAGCCCCAGGGTTCTACATAAAAAAAATTATGTGTATATCGTTACTTTGCCAGAACATATGACTATATGCCCTACATAAGCTTGGTACCCATGGAAACCAGAAATGGACATCCAAAGGCCTGAAACTGGAGTTACCATCTGTTTGTTCGGAGCCGCCATGTGGGTAATGTGAACTAAAGCCTATAAGAGAACAGCAATGCTCTTAACAGCTGAACCACCTCTCTAGCTCTCAAAATTTGTTTAACTAATTAAATTCAGCCATGCATAACATATATCAATGGGCAGTTATACATTTTCCAATGTATTTTAATCAGCTTAAATGTGTCTCCCTCCTCTAATATTATTATTTCTTTATCTTAAGAACTTTCAAAAAAATTTTTAAGTTAGCATTTGTATAATTTCCGGTCAAGGTGTTTGGGATAACTTTTAACGAAGGACTGGAAACCAAAAGGAAGGAGCGACCTGAGCCTTTGAACCTTGCCTTTATGATGACTACTCAGTGGTGAAATAAAGCCATCAAAAGAGAGGCAGGAGACTTAAATGTCACCATTGTAAGGATGGGGCTTACACAGAAGCCTACAAGTCTGCTTAAGACAAATGATGGAATATATACCCATTTAAAATGAGAAATTTAAAGCTTGAGATTTGTAATGTGCTTGCATACTGATTTGGTTGCCTTTCTCATTGTGGTAACCGAATAACTGACAGGGAGTTTAAGGGAAGAACGTGAATTCTGGCTTTACAGTTCAAGGAGGTCCTCCCATCACAGTAGGAAGTCATATAACCTGTGGGGGAGGATCCAATGTTCTCCTCTGGTCTCTACCCATACACAGGTGCTTAGCCCCCCATACATGAATAAGCACACACACACACACACACACACACACACACACACTTTAAATAAATAAACAAAGCTTAACAACAAAAAGAAAACAGGAGCTGCAGGTGGGGCTTGGAAGAGTGCTTGCCTCCAATGCATGGGTCCCTGGACTCACTCACCAGCAGTTCATAAACATGCAGGAGCACACACCGGCAGTCCCAGAACAGTAGATAGAGACAGTTCAATAGAGTCCAGTGACATCCTTGTATGCATAGAAACTCTGAGATCAGCCTGGCTTACAGGAAACTACAGCTATGATCCACAAAGCCATTATTAATCTGAGAGAATAACAATTGTGTTTCTCTGTGCCATATCACTTACTGTAAGACGGTGTTTCAACAAACATGTTCCTTCAAGTCCTAGTGAAACTCAGGGCACAGTTCCATGAGCCATTGGCCGTGTAAGCTATTTGTGTACTCAAGAGACAGTTCATAAAGGAGAAATATCTCAGCACATTGCCTATAACTATAATTGTACTTAATAACTGTTATTTTAGCTCAGTCTCAAATCCCCTTAAACCAAAGTATTCCAGGACATGTATTGTCTCATCTTTCCTAAGGATATGAAAATCATTTCTTCTATATAAAAAATCATTTTTTTTCTATATGAAAAAAATTCCAGTACTGAGTGGATATATCCATTGTTTTATACATTGTGGTCTTGGCTCATCTTAGTATTACTCAGGAGGCCTGTCTAAGTGGCTTGGGTATATGGATGCAGCAAACACCCTTTTAAGGGGATATAATATATAATATTATTATGTTAAGGCACAGAAAAATAATGTATCTCTTATATTAAGTCAGCAACTTAAGGCCCTCATCTTTTAAGTACATTGGAAAATCAGTAAACATATCTTTTGTTTTTATCATTCTTGTATAAACACCCTTGGTATAACAGTTGCAAATCAATAGGTCATTTGAAAGTGAATCATGAAATTTTACTATTGAATTTACAAAGGGGAAACTACCCTTACACAAACCTTATTGTAGCTAGTTTTATGTGTACCTCCTATTCAATGGATCTCACTGTCATGACTTCAGACTTGGAGCAGTATTTCTGTAGCATGTGTCAAGAATTCAGTGCTTCAAGAAATGTATCGATACAGGAGTGAAGTCTTGGGCTTCCAATTGCCTCTGTCATGAGCTCTGAAACAGTTAGACTTAATATGATTTTTGCCACAACTGCCATGGTTAGCTTTGGTAAAGCATTTCAGTTTCTATAGACATGTATGGTCTGAGAAATATGCCAGTGACCCCAATGTTAAGATAATTGCAAAGGACTTTGTGGCTTTGAATTTTCTTCCACATATCATAACTCCTGTGGAGTTTAAGCTTCAATGTTAACTGCCAGAAGATAGACATTTTCATAAAAGTATTATGCACTACCCAAAGGATTAAATATAAGAAGTTGATTTATCTGCTCTTCTAAAGCAATAAACCTCTACTAACCACTATCTCTGCAATGTAGAACAATAATTAGTATTTATAATGACTCACTTGAAACACAAAGTGTAATCCAAATTCTGAACAGATTAACAATTGTTTTAGTATGTGTCTACTATTTATACCATATTGTGCAGCCCTTCTTAGAAAATGGATAAAGACCCTTAGTCTTTAAATTAATATTCTACTAAGTGCTATAAAGTACAAAACTTAATAGGGAAATTATGCCATAAAAATGGGGCTTCTATCTTAGTTTAGTAACTTCCTGCATGCAGCAGTAATGTAAGCTGGTGATATGCTCTTACCACGGACTTCAACAAATAGAGAAAGCAAGAGCATAGCATAGCCTATGGAATATGAAAACAGCAGCTTTCCTAATAAATTATGGCTACAAATAGAGTAAAAAACTTTCACATTGTCTTGACAATACAAAGTAGATTTCAAAAATGTCCAAAGCAAAAAGCTACAAAGAGTCTAGGTGAAGATAAGTCTGCCTATCAGAAAAAGGGCCAAGGGCAAAGAAAGACTGTGTTGGCATGAAGCCAATTAGGCCAGGAAAAGTTAGGCATTCTTGAAGACTTCTGTAATGAAATGGCAGAAACAATTCAATTTAGGTCATTATATTTTATTTTTATATTATATTTAGAGCTCGATACTGGAGATAAATAATGCCAGTTCAATATAGGTTAGGAGCTGCTTCTCTTGCTCTAAAGAATAAACAAAGAAAGATACAAATTTCACCAGGAATACTACACTGCCACTCCCCTACCCCAGACTCTTCAGACAACTCAATTCTTGTTTGAAGATTTTATTGAAATCTAGCCACCCTGTTAAAATGGGAGCTAGTCCTGGGGGACTTAGTAATGGGAAAACACTTCATTATAGGTTTGGTTAGTAATACATAACAACCATCACTCAAGAGTGCCCATAATGATTAGGAACAATGATTTTCAGAAAAAAGACATCCTTAACATACATGTAAATATAATTTAATTTGGGGATAGACAGATTCTTAGTTAACATTCTTAGTTAAGGGAATCTTATCTTAAATCTGGAATAAGGATTTCTAAGATTGACTCAAATTGAAAAGCTGAGGTCGGTTTGGAAGTTCTTTCCAATAAACTAATGAAATAGTTACACTTTGACTGGTAATCGAATTTGTTATCTCTAGTGCTTAAAAATTTTGATCAATGTGTCAAATTCTAAAGCTATGCAATTGCATATAAAGAGGAAAAGATTCCAAATAGAAAATAAACAATTCACTTAAAACAATATAATTTTACCTAAAAGGCAACTAAGACCCACTGAGAGAAACTGACCCACCCAGCATCAAAAATACCCGTTCAATTGTCCATTGATAGGACTATCTGATCAAAAAGAAAAGTAACTTTATAACTGTAGCAGGATGTACCTCATTTTGCCATTTTACACTGAGACTTGTCAGGTTTCTAAATCACAGCAAAATGGTACTTAGTTTTAAAAAAGAGGCAGTTAAAAAACCCTTTTCCAAAGGTAGGTTATATTTTAGTCCAATTATAGGATTCTGTACCTTATACTTTCACCTTCACTTTTTAGTCTTGGAATAACTAGAGAAAATTAGATATATAATAAAATGAAGTCCAGTTAAAGAAATTTACTTTCTTTTCTAAAATATTTTTGGTTTACAAAAGAAAGAAATTCATGCAAAGAATGCAGATGAGGAAAGACAGGAGAATAAAGTGAACAGAGAGATCACCACAACACAGTCAGATAGCAGAACATGCAATCTGTCCAGAAGAATTTGATTCATAAACCAGAACTGTTGAATATATCAAAGATGCATAAATACTTGCTGATAAGTGGTAGCATTAATCATGCAGAAGATTCCCATATAGGTAAATAGGTACAAGAATGTAGCATTTGAAAATATTAGTTTTTATTATACATATGAACTCATTGATACTATAAGCATTTCATGAATTCTCATATTTTGCCTTCATGGGTCCCATAGCAACCTGAGTTCTCTATAGCTTGGATTAGAAAATAGCACCCTTATTAGCCTAATCAGTCTTTCTTTGCTGCAAGCAATAGTCTTAAAGGCAGAACAACCATAATCCAACTATAGCTTGATCTGCTTGTGTAGATTTCAGTTAGGTTACTTGGACACATGTATTTTACATTTGCAAATATGTAGATGTCTACAAAGTGAATATTCTAGCTGGAAAAACCCACAAAGTCCATGTTCAGGCAGTGTTCATTTGAGAAGAAAGATGCTTCTATTATTATATCAGGATGTTATATTAATATGTACAGCCACAGAACAAATTATTACATTAATCCTTTCCCAGTCCCCTTATTTATCTATGGAAAGGCAAGCAAGTGTGGTCAGACTGAGATGGAAAATTCAACCAGTTTCTTCTCTCACACACCAGCAGACAACTCTAGGGCAGATCATATTGACACCTTCATCCAACAAGCTGCTTTGAGGACTCATTCCTTGCTATGCAATTATATGAATGCATTTCCTCTATGTAATATTATCTGCCTTGTGCAACCAAACAGAATAATGTTCACCAGGAGAAATCAGAAGAAAGTAACCAGTGTAAATCCAAGGGTTAAACTGTGTTCTCTTCCTTTGCCCTTGAAATTTCCTATTGATTCTACTCTTCTAGATTGATTCTACCCTTTTCTTTTTTAACAGCAAAATAAAACAGTGCAGTTTTATTTGCATCTTAACTGTATCACAATGCAATATGTGTTTATGCTCTTAAATGTATGCTTTCAAGAGAAAGATGGTTTTGCTTTATACTCCTCACACATCCCTGATGTTTGCACCTATCCCAAGAATAGTCTCAAAATGAAGGAGAGGTAGGATTGCTTTGGAACAATGAGTATATTATTTAGTTTTGGATACTCAGTCTTAGTCAGCAGGTAACCAGAAAATGCATGTCATTGAGTGAATGAGTGTATATAAAAGATGCCTTCTTAAAAAACAGAAAGGAAAATGTGTCCTTGAGTTTAGAAAAGAACTGCTTGCCAATATGTGGTGCAAGGACAAGCTATTCTCACAGAGACTCATTCATTTGTCTGGACAGAATAATTGCTATGTTCACTGCCTTAAATATGCACCAGGCTCTGTTTTAGGGATAATCTATTGAATAGCAACAACAATATAAAACATGGTTCCCATTTCGTGGAGGTTATATTTTACCTTCCAGTGATAAAGAGTGAGACTAAGTAAATAACTACAGAAGTCAGTACACGGATGTATCTCTGACTCTAACAAATAAGCCAGGACATACAAAAGGGAATAGGACAAATTAGATACTTGACTGGACAGCAATACAGACAGTTTTGCAGAAGTATAAGATTCAATCCTGAAGAATGAGTCAAAATTAGCAAGAGCGAAGAATCAACATGTAGAAGTCTTAAATATAAGATAGAGACAAAGGCAATGATTTTATGACTGGAACCCAGTAAGTGGAGGAAAGTATATTAGGAGTTTAGTCACAAATGCTAAGGGGAAAAGGCCAACTCTATAACGCTGTGCTAATACTATTTATAGATTCAAACTTATATGAAGACAAAAGTAGAAAAAAGAAGAGTTTTGATGTAAGTTACCATAGCCCAGGTTAAATTTTTAATGGATAAATACAAACCTTCTCTTGGCTGAAAATTAACAACCAAGCTACTGGCCAGGTATTGATGACGCATACATTTAATCCCAGCACTTAGGAGGTAGAGGCAGGTGATATTAGTGAATTCAAGTCAGCCTGGCCTACAAGAGCTAGTTCCAGGACAGGCTCCAAAGCTACAAAACAAAACAAACAAACAAACAAACAAAACCAAGCTACCAGTCCAGTCTTCAAAGAGAATGTCTTTGCAATTATCTTCATAATCCACTGCCTCATTTAGAGTTAGTCTTACAGAGTATTCACTGGAAACCTAGCTAGTTTTGAGTAAACCCAGTGTCCTGACTGCAAATTAGAAATGGACTCTTGGATAAGGAACATTTTTGAGCCATGTTTAGTTTCCTTATCTATGAAGCAAATGCATCTCATTTGTAGCTGCTTGGAAATGTGTTTGAAATAACAGTCCAATATTCTAATGAGTCTCTGTGAAAGATAAATAAATGAGAGAAAACAGCCCCCTTCCATCTCAAGTAGCTGTTGTCTGGGGTGAGCAAATTGAACCATCACTGGTCCTGTCGCACTGAATGGAAACATCTAGCCTAAAACTTCCCTAGGTTACGGCCATGTGATCTGAGAAAAGATGAACCATCTTAGTCAGAGCATGGACTTGATGGTCCTAGACATTCCCTTCAGTCTTCAAATAGAAATGCAGAGAAACCTATCATCCTTTCTCTAGCTCAGGCACAATTATTTGCCTGAACTTACCTCTGTCTAAAATGAGAAGGCACATATATAAACAGTCATAAGCTCCATGATAGAAAGCTCATTTATGCTTATGTAGAAAATGAACTAATCAAGGCATTTAACAAATTATATAAAGACTATAAAGTATCACTAATCCAATTAAGCATGAATTATATAATATCTCCTCTTAAAATTTGATATTTGGCAGAGTATTAGAATGAGCACCTTGAGATAGGAAATGGACAAGAATGTTCTTTTGGTAGACAAAAAAAAGGCAATCCACTCATCATTTCCTTTTTCCTTTAACCTAGCTATAAGAGGAGACCAGTTCCAAAAAGATACCTGAACACAGACAGCCTGGCAAAGAGCTAACTTGTTATGTGCTTTACAGATATTGCACAGCAGATGATGGTAACAGCCATGACACTCAGATACTTGTTTGCCACACATTGCCCATATGTATGGCCCATATGCCCCAGTTAGGAACGCGTCATTAGGAAAATGTGCTAGTGATTTAACTGTAAATCCCTGTTCAATTTAGCACAAGGAAAGACAGGTGGCCTTCTCCCAATGCTGAGAACATCTGCAGCTGGCAAAGTGGACAAAGAATGATTGATGTGAATTTGCTGAAGGATAGAGGGATGTTTTAATTGGTACATTAGTAGTGGACAGAGATAGATCAGGCCAATCCCAACAGAGCAATGAAGAAGTCAAGAGATGAATCATGGCCTCTTCAGCATGCTTATAATCCACTGCTTCCACAATAGATAAAATTTATAGATAAAAATATAAAGATGAGCCGAGGATATAATTAATGTCGTGAAAAGGTCAGATTTCCTGTTGGTTTATTCTGTGGACTTCTCTTGCTTATGAAGCTTATGGTTCATCCAATCATGATCTACATTAATGATAATCATAACAGAATAATAATGTCGGTTCCCCATCCCTTTTGTCTGTTATTTCCTATCTATCTCTCAGACTACAACTCTGGCCTCACCATTCCTAGGAAGTCTTATCAAAACTTTTTGACAATGCTGGGCTTCCAATACATGCTCTTACTGGTCTCTCCCTCTTGGTGTGTGTGCCAAGGAATGCATGCCTCTATTTGTGTGATTGTTTCTTCTTTTTTTTGACTCTCCTCACCAAATAAGATACTTCTGGTGTGCAGATACAGCATCTGCTTTTGCTTCTTTCCATCCGGCTAACCCGGAACATGGTGCCTAGGGCCATCCTCCACCTCCTCCAAAGTATATAAACCATCAATGTTGCTGACAATGGTCCTCACCAGCCATACTGTTTGCACAAAATACAGACCATATAAATAGCCAACAAAAAGAGAAATCAGAGACCAGTCAAATTGACTTGAAGAAACAAATCCCAGTTCAGCTGCTGGGAGAAGGCTCAGGTCACTGGAGTAAGTGAAAAGGCCCCTCTAAGCTGGGGTGTAGCTGTATTTGACTCATTTCTGGATCTGTAAATACCTCTCACCTGTACTCCTGAAAGTCATATCTTTGAAACAATTGATTCACTAAGTTGGACCCTGGTGGTATCTCTACTTCACTCTGCCTTTGGTTCCCTGTCTGGGGTGAGCTAACATTTGCTCACATTTCTCCAGAAAAAGTCTGTCACACAACAGGGAGGGGAAGGAGGAAGTGAGAGTCGGTGCAGAAAAAGAAAGGAGGAAACAAAAGCAAAGGAAAAGAAAGGTACAATAGGTAGGAAAGACAGCAAGAGAGAGGGAAGGGGAAAGAACTAGAGGAAGGAGGAGATAAATAGAGAAGGGAAAGGAGGGGGGAGAGGGAGCAAGAAGGAGCAGGAGGAGGGTAGGAAAAAATCATGCTTGTACACCTGATCACACAGGTCTCCCAACAGAGCCTGGAGATCACTGCTAACTCATTAAGCATGGAATTCAGAGATCAAACTCAGTAGTAGGTTCCATGACTACCGGGGGCAAACACAGGTATAAACAGTTATCAGTCTGGAAGCGATCAGTGCATATTCAATACCCCTTGCCAAACCATGTCATCTGTCAACATTACAGAAGCCAGTTGAATTCTTCTTAGACAAAACTGGTTCTGCAAAAGTACCACCTGGTTGCTGACAATTCCCTCACCAACATGTTTTACTACTGGAAGTGGAAAAATTTTGATAAATGAAATCCAAGTTTGTTTTTTTGGAACCTTAAAATATGTAACCAGGAGAACCAGCCCTTTAAACTGGAGTTCACCACGAAGGAGTGTGAGAGTACCCAGGAGGAGGGCATCCCAGTCAGCTGCAGACATCTTCTTCTGATGTCTCATCAAATTGTCCAATGAAAGACCAACTGATTGCTGCTTCTGCTGATAATTCCTTTATCCCCAACAGGGAAAAATGAAAAAGAAAACAAATCCTTAGATACATAAAACAGAATGTTGGTAGTACAAATTTTAAAGATAAAAAAAATAGAGTAAGTTACAAAAAACCCACAACAATGTACTTTTCTTATTAAACTATGAAAGAGAAAAAGATTTGAGTAAACATTATAATATACTAGACAGTACAAATCAGGTCCACAGAGGAATATGAATAATAAGTAGCAGAGGAAAAAAGAAAGAAATATAATATCATAGGGTAACTGGTATGTGTCTGTTCTCTGAGCTGATGAGTTCCCAGCCACATGACACTGTCCTTGCAGAGAATGTAATTAAAATGACATCTAGAACAAGCTTCTTGGGACTCTAAATATGACACGACAGGTTAGGACTAGAACGATTTTAAATATTAATGCTACTATCATTTATTAATAATAAAATGAGTTAAATATAGACAATAGAAATTAACTCTTTCTGTACGGGACTAGTCTCAGCTTCTTGCGAGTCTTGAAATGTCAACTGCACCAAGGGCAGATTCAAAGAAATTTCCCGGTCACTATTCTATTTGCGTTCAATAGTCAGAGCATATAGGACGACCAATTGCTGATCTTCTCTGCCATAGTTTAGCCAAGCAAGTACCATCAAAGCAAAGGTCTATCTGACAATCAAAGATGGGGCATAAATTCATTTAAATAGAAATGTATAAGAATAATTAATTCTGTAGGCATAATAAACATAACTTCCTCAAATATGTCATATATATTTATTTGAATCATAATTTTATGAATTTATTTCATGTTATTTTATGGCAGTGATAACAACTGGAAGTATATTTCAAAAGCAAATGAACAAACAAGCAAACAAATGAATAAAACAAGGAGACCAAGAGCTACTTTCATGGTTACAAAATCATAACTTCTTCTGCTTTACATAACAGTCAATTACAAATCAAAATTGGTGGAGAAATATATGCGAGAATTCCCAAGGGAATTTTTTCATATCATAAATAAAAAATTAATTTTTCACCAGAAGATCCATCGAAGGGGTGAGTGTGTTCCTGACTGGCCGGCAGAAGCCGCGGAAAGGGAGCACAAACTTTCCTCAACCCCCTAACCTCTCTGGTCATTCTGCAGGGGCTTCTCTCCCAGGCTACTACCTCTCTCTTCCTATCCCATCCCAGCTTGCACCCAGGCTCCCCTTCCCTTCTTCGGGCCAGAAGATCCCCCAGCTCAGCCTGTTTTTTGGGGCTGGGACAGGGTGGTGAGTGCAACCCAGTGGGAGTTCCTTTGTTTCATTAATCCTGCAGGCAGCAAGCTCGCCCTTTTGTCCACAAGGTCCCTGGACAGCAAGGGGCCCTGACCTTGTACCAGAAGATCCA
>LOJH01060572.1:0-11109 GCA_001685095.1 Ellobius talpinus
TGAACCCAAAGAAAAATACATAGTTATCCTCCTGGATATCGACAGTAGACAAAAAATAGAATTATTTCAAATTGACAGAATGTTAAAAGAGTATGCAGTTTGTTCTTGCTTACCATATTTTTTATTACATGAGCTATTGATTTTGTTTTCTTGTTTTTCAAAGTTCCAGTACGAAACTGCTTTCAAATCCCCTAGCAAAGTGAACACACAGAGGAACACATATGTGCACATGCATGTGCGCAAATAGACACTACCAAGTCACTAAAAGTTGCCCACACATGGTCATCCTCTCTAAATATTTTACTTTATGCTTTCTAGGAGCAAAGATCTTTTACCTAGCCACATCATCACACGATGCTTAAGACAATAGCCACTACTTCAATACAGTTTTCAGATTTCCCTGAGGTCTCTCAAAATGCTGTGTTCCAATCTCATGTAATGTAAGACCCAGTTAATGCATTCCCTAAAGAACCTGTATTCTCCTCATCATGCATCTTTCTGCTTTTGTTCTTCATGCTACTCAATCTCTGAGAGACTCCAGGTCATTTGTCCTGTAGGTCACTGCTTATTCTAATAGGTCTGGGTGGCAGCATACATTTATATCCTGCTTTGCTTTTTCCATACATTAATTGCTTGAACAGGCAGAGAAAGTCAAATCTGTGTGAGCAGAGTCTACACTGACAGTTGCTTGTGTGATCTCTATTAGGACAAATGCTTGAACCAGCACAGTTATTTCTAAAGTCATCTTTTGTTTAAATGATAAATGAGGGTTTGGGGGGAGTATAATCTGGGGTTCAATAGCCTGTAAATTTGCCTTGGAAAGTTGTATCATATTTATCTCCTTCATATATCCCTTGGGTCTAGTAGTTGATTTCTGAAGTTTGGAACATCAAGTCAGATGTGTTATTGATGAAATCACTGTTCAGATCCGATGACAATTTAATATAGAGCAAAACTGGATTGAGTGACTTTTGCTGCAACTGACATTGATTGGCCTTACTTCATGTTAAGTGACTGACCAATTTATCTAAGTTATAGGAAATATTGTGATTGTTAAATAGACTGTCATAGATAAAGATATACGCCATTCATCTTGAACAGGTTCACCAGAGAATAATAATAAGAGAAAGTCAAGGGGCATAGATTTCATAAACCCCTTAAAATTCAATGTCCTTCCCTACAAAAACAGTTCCATGACTTTTTATTACTTACCTATTTAAGCACAGTCCAGCTCACTAAATTTACACCGTGCCCTAAAGACTGAGAACATGTTTTACTCTACCATTGCAATATTAACTGCTTGGATTTATGTGAAAAATTAACGTAAACTGTTTATTTTTGAGTTTGGAACACAAACCTGGATAATTACCAATGTTTATTAAACTACAGATTCTGGATTATTCCTAAGGAAAATTGAACTTACTTTCCAACAGAGCCGTACATGCTTCTTGCATATATAGAATGGGAGGAGAACCACGGTGTAAGAACATATCCTGTTTGGGAATATGCTGAAAGGGTGCTTCAATTGTGTAAAGCTGTACAAGGAACAAAGCCTTCCTTAGGGTGGGAGGAGATAAAAGACTCTGAAGTGCATGTAGTCACCTGATGCACATAGTTCAAAGACAAATTTAAATACTGGTAACAAGAATTCTTCCTTTACATAGGTTATCCAAACCATATATATACTTACATGTGAATTAGTGTAATCAGATAGTAATATCCCAGGAACTAAATGTAAATTGTTTCCCACCTGGTTCATTTGCTGTTCACAAAAGTCAACTGGCCAGTTGTAAGAGCAGAATGTGATACTCTTTCTGCTTTTGACTGGAATGGAACATGGTTCTGCCAAGTCTTCCTAAACTTAAAGTGAATTCATAATTTTATTAGGAAGCAAACTAAAGCAAGATACATTTAGATAAACACATCAAAAGTCCATTTTATAAAGGCTGAAAAATAAGGAAATAAAGCTTATGTTACTACTTTGAAGTAAAATTGTAGTTAATAACCCCTGAATTATTTTGTTTGTTAAGATATATTATTCTATAGCTTGCATATATATATATGAATCTTATAAAAATGAATTTTCATGTTTGGTGGATCTTCTACTATTATCCGTTCTCAGCAATAAAATACATATTATTTATCTTACACACTCCTGTGTGTTTAGCTATGTCTACCATCTCCCTCACCATTTAGGGTCATTACTGAATTTCTGTAGTATTACATACTTTCAAGTCATTATTTGCTACATTAGGGTTTGACAAATTGCCCTCTTGAAATCCTTATTCTATTTTTATAGCTTTTCCATTTGATTTAATGAGTTAGGGAAATTTAGTTCACTTTACTTTAATTGCTTTATTAGAAATGCCATATTTTCCAGAAGGCTAGAGCTGAAAACCTGACTTGCTCAAGTCTCTTCTAGGTTCTATACTCATTAATTTACTACATTAGTTCAGCCCTTAATCACTGAAAATTTTAATTGTAACCGAAATCAAGATTTATCAGGTTCTTCTTTTATGTTTCCAGAAGACACTTTGTAACTATAGGTCCATTCCTTTCCAGTTATTTCTTCATCCATTTAACTTATATACTATATAGAAATCCCTTTTAATTTGAACTTCTGTTTAACAACAAACACAGCCATGCTGCCAGACATTGACCTTTTCAGTCTGTACTTTTCTGTCTCCAGGTAAGTTGTCCAGTTGAAGGTAGGGTTGAACAATTCCATTGTGTTAAATCAAATTCCTCAGAACAGTAAGTTAATAGTGTTTAAAACTATGGGATTTCTCTATTCTATTTATGAGTTTATAATTAAGAAGAAGAGATATTAGAGACAGGGATTAAAGTTGAAAATAATATGGAGAGTCAATCAGTTTCAATTCTTTTGAAAGTTTGGTAGAATCTGGCATACTCATCCAATTTAATACTATTATTAATTATATTATTTCATAATATTCTTGTAATGTCTCCATACACACAGCAAATCTTAGGTTATCAGTGCAATTTACATGTTTTTATATGATATATCACATTTAAGTCCCAACAACTTATTAGACTTTTGAAAAGAGCTGACACAATTCTTTAAACATAATTTTTCTGGAAATGTAGAAACTGCATTTAATGACCAGTTGTATTTAATGACAAATAGTGCTTTTATCACTGAGGAAAATTAGTTCAAAGGATCCCGACTTTTTTTATTATTTAAATTATAATTGTTAACATTCCTTAATCATCCACAAACATAATATATTTGAATTGGTTATTTTCATATATTCTTCTGCATTTTATGTTTCATTTCTGGGTAAAAAATATACACACATGCATATCCATCAATACATATCTATACCTGTTTATGCAAATGTTCATATATAGATAGATATATTTATAACTAAGACATAATAAAATAAATTGTGTTTTTTTGTAAACACAGAGGAAAGAACACCTAACTCAACTCATTTGTAGCATAGGATGAATCGAGAACTGACATTTGAGCTAAGACAGCAAGTTGAATAAGTTGGTAACAGGTAATTTAATATAATTGAGGGTAGCTCTAAATGAAGGATTTCATTCAGCCGAGAAAGCAGTGTCTGCATGTGTCTGCTGTGTGATGCCTGTTTACCAACAAGAATTCTACCTTAACGATTATTTTCATGGAAAGCTTGGATAATAGTAAAACAATATGGAATGGATTTCTGTGTTATACAGAAGTGTTTTTATTATTTTTGCTGTTGTTTCTCCTGAGCTAAAATAGGGACCAAATACAAAGGACTGACTTAATTGTTTGATGCTAAGAAGACAATTATGTTACCAAAACATCATTTAAAGTGTGTTCTTGGCAAGAGTAAAGGGCACTTAGAGATGTTCAATTTCTAACCCTCTCAGAGGCTTTCAACTATAGATGGGAAGTATTATACAAGGCTCTTTCTTATGTTAATATGGCCTCCTTCTGGAAACACTTTCTGTATTCAGTGAGATAATACCCCTTTATTGAAAAAGATCCATAATAAAACATTTTATGACCTAATTTCTACGAAAATACATTTCTATATTAGTGCAAAGATACTACACTATGAACAAATTTATAATTTTAGGACAGCATCATATCACACAACCTTGATTAGTAAATTCTAGGTCTCCACTAAAAATTCACTTACCTTTATGTCTGTGTAGCCACTGGTAAGAGTGGTTCATTGATGAAAGTACAAGATAACTTTTTCTTTTGTCAGAATAAAACTCTTAAAAATTATTTGATGCAATTTAAAGTTTCAAATTTCTGAAATAATAATAAAATCTTCATGCCCACCTTCCAGGTTTTGTTTTTTCTATCTTTTAGTCATGTAATGATTCATAAATTTATTTTTTCTAACCATTTTGAGAAATTTACATTAGAATTATAAATTACTTAGTTTAATAGTTTCTGTGTTTTAAACTAAGGCTGGTAGAGAATTAAGTAACAGGTAGGTAAGTTCTCAAAGAAACAAATCAGTCACCGGTATCACATTAGCATTCTTTAGCCAGAGTGGATAGAAAGCACCATATAATAGCATATGTCCATATCATAGGATGAATAAATTATACAAGCTAGTTCCAGTTAAATGTCATTATTTTGGCTGTCTGGTTTTACACTGATGTTGGCTGGTGTTATTAGCTCAGTATGTGCTGAAGCCATGTGTACTCCATGAAAGTCTTAATAAAATCTACTGTAAAACATCCACGAAGGGGACTTTTACAGATGATATGATTATGTGAGCCTAGAGGCTGTCTTCCTATAATTGGCCTTCCGTGAGGCTGATATTCTACAATTGTTGCTGGAAATTCAGGGTTCATAGGATTTCACAAAGTTTGCGATTATTGACTGTTACTTTGAGTTAGCAACATTGACTTAAAGATGAGCAGTCATTCACGTTTGCAGGCCTGCTATTTGGATATAATTTGATACAAATATAGAATTATTGTTGATTTTCTCTTTTTTTCTGTTATAGAATTAGTCACTGTGGCAATTCTATAATGACTAATACTTATCAAGGAATGTCTTTTCTTCCCACAAGCATCTTGTATATGTGTCTGCTATTCTTCTGTGGGCATGGAAATCTCACAAATACCATTTTTTTAATTTCTTGGTTTTCTAATTTGGAATTTTTATCCTTTATCTCAATTCCTTTACTGATCATTAAGAATTAAAACAGTAGCCATAAACCACAATCAATTTATTTAGTGATAATTAAAGATAAATAAAGATAGATATTGAAAGAGAATTTTATCTCAGCACTTTGGATTCATTTCATAGATACTTTTTGGTTCAGTTCTGCTTCTTAGATGAGAATTTATATACACACATGCATTTTACCACAATGCTTTATTTTGTTATGGAGTCTGAGAACTGATATCTTTGATCGGTTCTTAAAATTCTAAATCACTATTTCTTCTAATTTGTCCTTCTTTGCATAGTATTTGCACAGAATGCCTCCTAGATCTGTTTTGCCTTTTCATTATTTTCCCATTGTTGTGTATGCCTGTGTCACACTGTGCATCATTTATACGGATCAGTATTGCAAATCATTAACTCTCCCTTGTTATATCGAGTATTCTACTTAATATTCTCTCTGAGATTCAAAAATTAATTGCATATATTTTACTTATGATCATCTTATGGTATTTTTACAAGTGTCGCTGTGATTGTATTAACTCTTATTACAGCACACTCTGAAAACATACTGTTATCCTTCTAAACATTCAAGCATTCCTGATTATATTTTATGTTTTAGAATTTCATTATTTGTTATATTTACACCTTCACTATACAATTTTCAAATTAACTTTCATTAGTGATTGTTCTTTTCTTTTGAAGCCTGCATTTCCTGAAACATTGCTATGGAAATTCTTTGAAGCCTGAACTTACACTTTTTCTCCAGATACAACTTCTGCTACCTCTGCCACTTTCTGATCATTAACAGGGTATAACTGCTTAATGTAAATCTTTCGTAGAAGGTATTCTGGGCCACAGTATAGCAAACTTCAGCCTATAGAACAAAGCCGGGCTCTGCCTGCCTTTGTATGTAACTACAGCTATGTTAATATTTTGTCCATGCCTAATTAACTATTACAATGGCAAAATGAGTAATAATAGAGCCCATATGACTCCCAATGCCAGAAATTTTTACTATCCATGCTTCACGGGAAATCTCTGCTCACTGTGGTTTTAGACCACACACTCTGGCAGTTTCGAGTGAACTCTTCCGGATAATGCTTTCTTCTTCTTCAGACATGATGGTAGGATTAGATTTGACCCTGTTTTTTTTCAGTTTACCTACTGATGGAGTCATTTAGTGGAGTTCATGCATCAACTGCACTCTCTAGCTGCCAGTAATGGTTATTCTACTTAAATCTTATTTAAAACAAACTTCTGTAGACTTTACAAAAGAAGATCCTCACTGTCTATCTTTGTCTGTCTTATTTCACTTGACATAAGGATACTCAGTTTTATCCCTCTGCTAGAGATAATGTAACAGGCAATACAGCCACCTTTACTTTATCCTTGGAGAAACTGAAGCACTAGCTGTTCCTTCCTAAGTTTCAGACCTAACACTATCAATGATGGGATTATAAATCCAGATCTTTAAAGTTCTTTCTCTTATGATTGGCTAGTATTACACTCTCTAGAAATCTCACATTTTTTATTCATTCATAAGTTAATGGACACAAGTTGTATCCATTTTGTGGCAGATCAGAATTCAGTGCTACACTGAAAATGGGAACATGAGCATCTCTGTGTCACACTGACCTCAATTCCTTTGACTGTAGCTGTATTTTTCTTTGGGCTGCCAGCTCACAAACAATGCTGTGGAGATTTAATAGTAATTATAAAACCCCAGTCTATAGTTTAGGCTTGTCCAACTAGTTGTTCTTACTTAAATCAACCTATTTCTCTCCATCCACCTGCTGCCATGTGACCCCTGGATTTTCTCTTCTCCTGCATGTCTTGCTCCCTTTACATCCAGTTCACAACCCACCTCTCTTCTTCCCATTGGATACTACTGTATCCAATAGTAGAAATGCAGGATCATATGACTATCCTATTTTTAAATAGTGTCTTTGCATAACAACACTACAGACTTAGGTTCTTACCAACATGTGCAAAGATTCACTTTTCTTTATATCCTCAAGCTATACTTATTATCACTAGTCTTTTCTGGTAATAATAATTCTAGCTATGGTAAATTATATTTCCTTGTGGTTTTGGTTTACATTTTTCTGATGATTAGTGATTATCATTTTTTCACATACCTGTTATCTTTTTGTATATGCTTCTTTAAAAGATGTCAATTTAGATTTGTAGCCATTTTTGAACACTGTATCTTGGGTCTTTCACCATAAGGCGTTCAGAGCTACTTACATGTTCTGAATATTAACATCATCTCAGATAAACAGTTTGTAAATATTTTCCTTGGACTTTCAAAATAGTCTAGAAGTTAGAGGATCTGGATTTAAAATGTCAACATGTGTGGGGTGAGGTCTGAGATTCCAGACATTTGAAGATGGTCATGCTGTCTTCTATGAAGAACAGTACTAAGGGAGTACTGGGCTGGTGACGACAGACGCACTACATCACACAGGGCTTATGCAGTGGGGATGGGGCTTTGGAAATACCATCTGTGGCATTGCTCCTTTCTTCCAGTTGGTCTTGCATTAATCACTGTGCTTAAACATGAAAGCAGATCTGATAGATACCAACATCTTTTGAGTAATTTTATTCCTAGATTCTCAGGATGCGGCTATACCATTGGGCTTTTAGTTATTTTTCCCAATTTTTCTGTAGTCTTTCGTAGTTACAGTAGCCGTACACTGGCAGCTATGTTATTGAATGTGTTCTGAGCATTCCTGGGAGTAAAGTACTATATCATCACTTAAAAGTGAGAACTACTTCATCAACAAGACTTTAAGAAGCTTACACATTCTGCTCAGCAGAGATAAATAAAATCTGCATTCATTTCGTGTAAGAAGGCAATACTCAGTGAGTAAAAAGCACACCATTTCCTTTCAAAGTTTCACAAAACTCTTAAAATAACTTCAGGCAATTTTTCCTCTTTGACACAAAATACTATTTTAATTTCCCACTGACTTTTGCCTTAGTAACAGAAATATAAATACAGAAACAGGAAAGTAGGATAATAAAGTATAAATAGCACCCTCCTTAAAGAAAATGCACTTCAAATAATAAGCTTTTACAGCTTTGATGAAAAATAAATAAATAAATACTATAGCGCCAACTGAAAAGCCCTGTGTTCCTGCATGCAAGAGAATATCTTCTCTATTTTTTGAAAAGTCTATGACATTTGTGGATTATTTCAATTTCATTAACATTATTTTATTTTCTTTGAAGTCTTCATTTATTGAGTATTGATCTTTGGTTATGGCCATTTTGCCAGAAACACAAAAAAGGTCCTTGATGGCAAATTAAGACAAATTCCCTTTTGTACAGTAGTTTTTGCTCAAAGACATCCTAGACTACACCCCATGAGAAGCAAGGTCAGGCACTAGGCACTGAAAATGGGATTCTGCAGGTTGACAATCTGGCTGAACTAAATTCAAGAATTGAATCAGTTAAGTTTTAGAATGACAAAAAAAGTTTTAGAATGACCAAAATATACATGTATAGAAATATAGAAACACTTAAACATATACAGGATATAGATTTAGATATGTATATATATATATATATATATATATATATATGTGTGTGTGTGTGTGTACAATCGCACACTCATTTGTTGTTAAGCTGTCATTAGGTAGTAACAACAGGAAAACTCAGCTTTATTCTTGAGTTTTGCTTATGTATTGAGTCTTATACTAGGAAACAGATTTTTATAGATGTGAGACACTCCCTATGAGTCTGATGACATGCAGAGTGTCAAATATAACTGTTCTTTGAAGCAGGTTCTGAACATTGTAAATAAAATTTATTCATCCTCATTTATGGGACAGACTATGAATTTCATTTTTAACCAGGAAGTTCTAAGCCTATTTGTAAGCAAAGGATCCAGACATGCAGTGTGTGTTAAAATACACCAAAGTTTCTCACACTGGCATTCAACAATACCTGTATTCTAACATCGAAAGTGAAGGATTTTTAGACCCGCCAAACAGGGATGGATGTGCCAAGCAATGAAGAATCTGAGCTTGAAGATGCAAACACCTAAAAGTTATGTTCACATTGTTTCTTCAATGTTTCTTACACTGAATCCAACTGGAGTCTTAGGAAAGTAAAAATTATTTTTACTTTTAGTCAACGATGAATTCTCCACTTAAAATAATGCATTTGCACAGTAAATCTAGCAATGCATTCCTTAGAACTTAAGTTCCTATGTTTTAAAAATAAGCTTCTTTTAAAGATAAGTTCAAAATTGTGCTATTGCTCAGCCAGAGCTGAGCAAGGCAAGTAAAAATTAGAAACATGGAAGTAACGGAAAAAAATGGAAATTCTAATTTATGAGAAAAGGAATATTGGGTGAAGATGAGGTATATAGAGGGAACAAAGGGTTTGTTTTCTTTGCTAAAGTGATTATTAAGTGTGAGATACATAGCAAAATAGAACTGAAACCTGTTACTTAACTTAGTGGTAACACTTCCTAGCATGAATGAGATCTTTGGCTTTGTTCCTACTCTGCCACAGTGAAAACATGGAAACATTCTGTAGCTACTGCATGTGATTCGGGAAATAGGGAGAACACTTTGGTCTAACAATATCAACTTGAACATCATACACATGGAACTGGTAAGTTGCTGCCCTGCATAGTAAAAGCATCTGTGACAGGCACTCGTAAAGGAGAGGATGAAAATACTTGAATAGGAGATTAATATTTTGTATAAATATTCAAAAACTAGAACGTGTTCTAATAAAACAGAGACAACCAGAAATAGAGGCAAAAATAAAATAAATAAAAGAACAATTTAGAGGTAGAATCCTCAGACTTTCAGGAAGCTATTGGGGATGAAAGAGACAGAAGTAGTGAGAAACAGCAAAATAACGTGGCACAGTGTGCTGAATAGAAGACAGATTATGGTCGTATCTAAAAGTAAATATATACAAATGATGTATAAATAAAATCTCTTTGATATAGGTTGTGCTAAAAAATTCAAAAATCATTAAGTGGATATTTAGCACAAGCTTATATATATGTGTGTATATAATATTAATTTTAAATCATCCTTTCAGAATTATTTTTCGAATTTATTAGTAGTATTTTCTTCCCCTTTTCTAAGACATATATTTAAGTGTTGTTAATTTCCTATATGATTTTAAATGAAGTAGAAACATTTAGAATTATTTTCAAGTTAGTATATTTTAAGCATAAGCAACAAAATTTACCTCTATCTTAATATTATAGCAAGTGAAATGTCCAACACATATTCCTTAATTATATGCATTTGTTAATGTATAGATATTAATCATCAAGCTTTAAAGTAAATGACACAGCTTGTTTCCTGAAAATAATATTCTTTTGTTCTCTACTTATTAGACAATATGCCCTCAATTTTATTGCAGAAAGTAGTAGATTAATAAGCATAACAAGATGTCCTTATTGATTTTCTAATAGTCATTGTGGGGAGATGTGATACTTAATTCTTTCCTACTGAACTTCTGCTATGGGTAGTAAGCTTCACAGACTGCCTCCAGCTGCCACACCTGTGGGTCCCTTGTACATTGTTGATGCCAAGGTCACACTTCCCCTGGGCTAATCCTAGCCAAAAGTGCACAGTGGGGTACTAGAGACAAGAAACTCTATATGATATGTGATCCTCTAATTGGCATTTGAGTCCAAAAACGTTCTGTGAGCCTGACAGAAATATCTTCAGGCTTATGGTGCAGGGCGAGGTGCTACCTGCTCAATCTTTCTCTCCCTATCCCTGTCATAGTCAAAGCATCAAAAAGCTCTCTCAAGTCCCTTCCCTTTTTACCTACACAAGCATACTCCTCCTACTAAGCAAGACATCTGTCATGATCTGTAGTGATGAGGCGAGAGCGGGCCTGCTTTTCGTCTGGCCCAGCTCCCGCACTGCTAGCTTATACCCCGAAATAACAGCACACAAATTGTATTCATTTAAGCACTG
>LOJH01060573.1:412-11109 GCA_001685095.1 Ellobius talpinus
CCCAGTAGCCACACTAGCTTGCCATAGAAACCAGGTGGTAGTGGTGCACACCCTCAATCCCAGAACTAAAGAGGATTGTAAAATGGGGGGAGACAGCTCTCAGGCTCAGTCTCATTCTGAGATTCCTGGAGGCAGGACTGCCATTTTCAGACTGAGGTCGAGGTAAGAGCCAGTGGCTGGCTGTCTTGCTTTTCTGACCTTCAGGTTGAACCCCAATTTCTGTCTCTGAGCTTTTATTAAACATGCTAAATAATAGTGCCAAGTCTGCTATGGCCAGTTGCTCTAGGACTGGATGTGACCTACAGGAGCAAATTCACATCTTGCACTGTAAGTTTGTTCAAAGGCTTATGGCCAGGGTGGGCCATGGGCCCTAATGGGGATGCCACTGAGGTTGCTTTACTAAATGGCATGATTGATTGCCTGTTACAATAACCATGGGGTGCTGCTGCTGTTAGTTTTGGTCAAAAAAAAAAAATCTTCACCTTGAGAGTGGCCAGTGCTGACTATGGAGACCCACAAGTAGTCAATGTCAACGTACCGAGAGTGAGTGACGGATATGTGCTCCACCTCCAATGTGACATCCTACCACCCCTCCAAGGCACAGGAACATCACACAGGAAAGAGGGCGGAAAGAATGCACCAGCTGGTGGAAGAGAGAGAGTGCAAGGGGTGATGTCTTCCACGCAAGACACGGCCACTGCACTCTTGAATTCAGCAGCTCTGAGCACATGCCCAGAGCCTATGGAAGACCAGGCCTCTCAGCATCCCGTCCTAGCAGCAGAATGGGCTCATGAGGCCCCATCCCTCCCTGAGGTTTTATAGGCAGCTACTGTTTGAAGGAAGTGGTGTAGCAGACAGGTAAAAGTAGGGCCAGTCAGGGAAAGGAAGAGGGCCAGTGGGAGGGGACAAGGAGGACAATGAATATGATTGTATGACATATATATAATGTATTATATATATTTGGAAATATTATAATAAAACTCTTTGAGTATGATTCATATATGCCAATGTAATTTTTTTATTTTCATTTCCTTTCTTTCTTTCTCTTTTTCTTTCTTTCTTTTTATGTTTTCCAGACAAGGTTTCTCTATGTATCCCTGGCTGTCCTGGAACTCCCTCTGTAAACCAGGCTGGCCTCAAACTCAGAGAGACCACCTCTCTGAGTACTGGGATTAAAGGCGTGTCAACATCACCCAGGGCCAGTGTATTTTTTAAGTTGGTATTCTGCCTTTGAGTGTGCAGACATTCCCAGACATACATGCATACATTCAAATTCTCCAGAACTCCTGCTGCTTCTTCTAAAAGGAAGTTTTAATACTCAGTGACCAGAAGAGGCCAACTACTATAGTCTCTGCTCAGAGCCCTGGCAGAGCCCTAGGTTAGCCCAGCATTCTGTCAGCAGCCAAAGAAAACAAGAGCCCCTTTCTGCCAGGCAACAAGCGCCAATGCTTGCCCATGTACAGCTTTCAAGATTTATGATTCAAGATTTATCAGAGCATCTTATGCCTCTGCAGAATCTTCTATTGCCAAATAATCGACATAATAAAATGAGCATTGCGGCTTCTCATATACAATAGTTAGGTTTGAGAGCAGACTTGTTAAGGATTTAAAAGCATGATCTGGTGCACATAGGGGCTGGCTTCAGGGCAATCTCCAAATCTTATCAAATATTGGGCACCAAGATACTAAAAAGGACTCTGTAACCTTCCTTCCCCTCAAGACTGGAGGATGCAAAGACCTAACACCATCTTCCTCTTTCTAGCAGCCACACTGGGGAGGCAGGAGGGATAAGCAAGGTCGATTCGCCTTGCTTTTGTTCTGGTCTGTAGCCAAATTCCAGATTCAGGTTTTTTTCACTAGTTCTCTAACGATATCGGGGGTCAGGTTCCTAGTTTCTATCTGACTCCATTTATGTTTGTCTATCTAGCTGAGAGCCTGGATCACAAAGAGTATAACTATAAAGACTTCTTACCCTATCCCCTTTATCCTAAGACAGGGAAATTTAATCAGCATCAGCATGGCCCACTGCCAAAGAGGAACATATAGCCCAGGTGTCCAAGGAGCTGCCAGGCAGTCACTAAAAAGACCAAGGTGGTCGCTGGGAAGACAGGAAGGCTGTGGAATGACGCTTTGATACTGTACCTTATGGCTTTCTCCGTGATCAAATTGTGTGGGTCCATCACCCTGAAAAGTCTGCCTTGGGGTGTTTGTGTCCTCTTCAGAACATTTAGGATGCACTGTGGTCCCTAACCAAGAGAAGAGGATAAGCAATGGGGCTAGCGCCAAAGCTCAGGACCCCTCCCAACACACTGCTGCCCCACTCCATCTTCCTGATCCCCACTTTGACTTCGGCACTCCCCCTGTGGACAGCTGCAAAGTGTCAAGGGATACAAAGTGTCAGGTGGTTCGGGGCTGGGAATGTAACTCCGCCTAGGACAGTGCTCAGCATGCCCAAAGCTCTCTGGCTTCAACCTCTAGTATCATATAAACCATGTGTGGTGGTACACCCCTGGAATCCCAGTATTCAAGAGGAGGAGGCAGAAGGACCAGAAGTTCCAGGTCCTCTCCAGCAGCATAGCAAGTTCGAGACCAGCCTGAGCTACATGAGTCTGTCTCAAAAAAGAATCAAAATGGTGGCTCTACTCAAGCGCTTCCCAGTGCCAAGGGGAGAGAGTATCTGGGTTCCGAGCATTTTCCAAGGTCCTCTCTGCTCACTCTGCTGTCTTTACCCAGAGTTAACTAAATGCCCCGCCCCCCACTCGCTGCCAAGTCAGCACTAATTTGGAAAGGGTGACCTCCCTGTCCCGTACACAGACCCACACCCTGAAATCAGTGTGGGTCTTGGGAGTCCTCTGTGGGGGAAAATAAATGCAGTTTTTACATATGAGCTGAAAGTATGTATGTGTTGCTTTTTGACTACACAATAAACAGATCACACGGTTGTTATCTATGTAAGTATATTTGTAAATGCTTAGGTAACTGAAGAAATTAGCAAAATTTGGTTGGATGACAATTTAACTCTAAGCATCTGAAGACCCTTCAGTATACTTTATCTCTCTCTAGTCTAGTTTCTGTGTCATACAGGAGTAACTGCCCATGGGACTTCATAGTTTATAAGTGAGGACAGAACCTTCATCAGCTTTGTCCGCTGACTCTCTAGTGACTGAGAAAGTGCCTGCCTGGACCGTGAACTGTTATCAAATGAAATAATGCACAAAATGATGGCTGGGTGGATGGAGCAGATGAATGTATCCTCAGGCTTCCATAATTCCTGGTATTCTTGCGTGCTGAAATAACTCATGCTAGCAAAATCAAATGCTTACTTGTATTTTATTCCTAACCAATTAATGTCCCATAGGTTTTTTATTTTTCATTTTTACATCCCAGCCACAGTTTCCCCTCCCTCCTCTCCTCTCAGTCCCCTCTTGGCACCCTGCCCCCTCACTCCTCTTCCTCTGTTTCTCTTCAGAAAAGGGCAGAACTCCCATAGATATCGGCCAGCCGTGGTATATCCCATTGCAGTGAAACTAGGCTCCACTTCTCATTCTAAAACTGAATGAGGCAATCAGGTAGGAGAAAAGGGTCCCAAAAGCAGATAACAGAGTCAGAGACAGCCCCTGCTCTCCCTATTAGGAGTCCCACAAGAAAGCCAAGCTACACAACTGTAACATATATGCAGAGTACTTAGATCAGTCTCATGCAGGCTCCCTGGTGTTTGGTTCAGTCTCAGTGAGCCCCTATGAGCCCAGGTTAGTGGATTCTGTGGGTTTTCTTGTGGTGCCCCTGATACCACTGGGTCCTACATCCTCCCATCCACAGGATTCCCCCAAGCTCTGCCTAATATTTGTCTATGCATCTCTGCATCTGTTTCTATCAGTTGCTGGATAAAGCCTCTCCGATGATAGTTGGGCTAGCACTACTCTATGAGTGTAGCAGAATTTTTTTTTTTTGCCAGTCCTGCTATTTGGTTCTATCCTAGGTCTCTGAGTTATCCTGCCTTTGGGTCCTGGCCCTCCAAACAGTGTTAGGGGTAAGCTCTCTTTCATGATATGGGTCTCAAGCATAGTTTTCTTTTAATACACTAGTTGGAAAGGTACGAATCTGGGGAGCCAGACGTTCAGGAACATCCATGATGAGCGCCTGCAGCAGTTCAGAACTGCAATGCGGAACAACGGCCACTAGAGAGAGCTATAAAACCTGCCACAGAGCAACGCTCAACAATAACCGTCTCAGCAGGTTGATTTGACTCTCCACACTCCCGGGCACACTGTTCACCATAAAATTGTTGTTGCTACTGCATTGTGTACTGTGTGGCTAATGAGAACAAGCTGAAACAAGCCTAGGGCTCCAGTTTGCTGGCCCTCGCTCTTAGAAAAATAGGCCCACTTTCCCTCTCAAATAATTCACATCTCTCTATATATAACACATCTAGTGTTTTGTTTTAGGTAAGCATAAGTGAAAGAAAATCATTTTTTCCTGTGGATGACAAAGGAATCCATGATAAATTAATCTGGGAAAAGAAAATTGTGAGCTTTTAGAAAGGAAAATAATTTTTGGAGCCATATGCAAATTTCCCACCTCTAGTAACTTTGGTTTTCTGTTTTTTGTTTTTTTGGGGGGGTTTTTGGTATTTTTTTTCCAAAAGAACATTTCCTTGTTGACATATTCAATTTCATCCCCTGCAGTAAAGAGACTCCAGGCATGTGCAGACTGACTGGGAGATCACATCAGAAGGAATTATAATCCTATCGGTCAAGTTTCAAAGGTTTCCCATGTAACTGAGAACAGAGAAAAACTGCATTTCCCACAAACTTCTTCTCTCAAAGGGTCTGAGAAAAAAATCTAAAATTTCCCAGGGTCATTACAAGTCACAGATGCCAGATGTTATCAACAGCCAGGACCGTGCAAAATTTAAAAAGACCCACAAATGAAGGTGCTTCACACACAGATCCGCCAGCATTTGATGGGGTCCAATGACTCTCCCTTTGCAGGACTTCTCCAAAGTCAGAAGCCACCGACTCCTCAAGGAGGCCTGCTCACAGGCCCATTCCCACCACGCGCAAAGTGGCAGGGGCCCTTTAAATCTGTGGTTTTCAACCTGTGGATCAAGACCCCTTTGGGGTCGCATAGCAGATATCCCAAATATCAGATGTTTACATTACAATTTATAACAGTGGCAGAATTGCAGCTATGCAGTAGCAATGATCTAATTTTATGGTTGGGGGTCGCCACAACATGAGGAACTGGATTAAGGGGTCACAGTGTTAGGAAGGTTGAAAGCCACTGGTCAAAAATAACAGCCTGGGAACCCGGAGGGGGACACTGAAAACGAATCAGGGTTTAAAGAATGAAAAGACCCTTAATTTTTTTTCTCAAAAAATACAGAATTTGAGTAACCTAATTATAGCCTAATTATAGCAATGATTCTTGTTGCTGCAAAGGACTTCTGGAACATTCTCTGTGAAGGTCCTCTCATTTGCTGTTTGTTAAGTGGGACCTGGTGACTCTCAGAGTGGATTAAAGTGACAGGTTTGGCATCTGATTTCCAGACCAGCTTCCTCCGACCAGACCACACAGACTCCTTCCTAACTCTTGAAATAAACCCCCAGTGGAATTCTCCATCAGGAAGCCATCTCCCCAATTAAGCCAAAGCTTCCTCCTCCCCGCCCAGCCCCTCCGGCCAGGCAGAGTCCACATTCCGATGCACATTTGCGTTTTCCCACAGTCAGCCAAGGAACAGCAAGCAGCGAAGCACAAAGCTGGACCCTCATTTGTGAAGCTAAAAGACCTGTGTGGGAGGGCCAGCCCCATCCNAGGCTGGCTTCCCTTCCCTCCCAACACAATGCCACAGGGCAAGTCGCTTAACTGCCTCATTAGAGTCACAGTCACAGGCCTGCCAGTCTCCTTCCCTGGCACTCCTTCACCTCATTAATATCTGTAAGGACCCATTAAGCCTTGCAGCTGAGGGGAGTCATTAAGGCAAGACCTATCACTATTACCATCAATAAGGTCCCAGGCACTCGCCTGTCAGCAGCTGAGTTAAGGCAGTCGCCCAGGTAGAAAGACAGCCTACACCTCTGGCCCATCAGCCCCTAACGAGACACCTGCTTCTGCAGAAACATCCCCATGAATGTGATGGGTGCCCACGTCACGGAAGGGGGAAAAGGCACTGCTTTAACTTAGGGCAGTACATTTAAACTGCTGGAAGCTTATCTCCCAGTCACAAATGGCACCTGTGGCTGGAATGTCCCAGCACCTAAGCCCCCCACCCTGACCCTTACATGGAACCTGTAATAAGAAATCTTCCCCCCCTGTGGAAGTCAGAAAGCCACCTGTAAATCCCGGGACAAGCATGTTTGCGTCCCTCTCTGGCCATCTGAAGGTCCTGCCTCCCCTGGGGAAGCTGCCATCAAACCCCTACCTTGCTCCCCAGAAGATTCCTCTATCCAAACCTCACTGACAAGCCGGGGCACTGTCTGGAACCCCAGGGAACTGAGGACAGCGGGGTCAACAGGAGATAAACAGTAAGTCCGAGGGCATCATAACAAGTTGCCTTTAAAAAGGACAAAGATGGCTACTGCCTCATGAACTCACAGCAACTGAACTGTACCAGATCAAGCTAGCCTAAACCAGCCAAAACCAGCACAGATGAATGAGGAGCTGACCAGGCCCCAGCTGTCGCTGAGAAGCCATTGGAGGTTAGTTGGCTGGGGAAGGACAGCTATCTTCCTTTTGTGGCCACTCGTAGATACCCATGCCCTAGCGGTCCACCCCACACCCAAGCGCATACAGGAAGCACTGACTGGATGCAATAAAATCTAAACATGTTTAAGTGATTTTAAAAAGATGATGTGAAGTTAGGAAGAATGGATTTCATCATAAGGCATTGTGTACGTGGATGAAAGCCACACAAAAAAGTAAATGATAATAATAATAATAATAATAATAATGAGCTGATGTGGGGTTAACATGAGATTGTGCAGTCAGCAAAGTGTGTGCTGTGTAAGCATGGGGATCTGAGTTCGAATCCTCAGCACCCGTGTAAAAGTCAGGCATGGTGGCTTACCTCTGTAAGTCCAGCACAAGAACAGGAGAGGGAGAATGACCCTGCAGCTCACTGGCCAGTCAGTCTAGCTGTGAGTACCAGACTCACCGAGAGACCTTGTCTCAAACTTTAAAATGGACGACAATGAAGAGGAAGACACCCAATATTAACCCCTGGCCTCTGTGCACACATGTACACACCTTACATGCATGTGCACACAGTGATTTACACAGCACTAGGCAACATTGCCATATGGCCACGGACACGGCCTGCACACAGGGACGGATCGGGCTATCACAGCAAACCCTAGTCATCTTTGGAATTCTCAGCCATGTGCACGTTACTCCCTCAAAATAACACAGAGGAACCGAAGATGATCTTCGTGGATGTTCATCGTCTTCATGGCGGTTTCCCTAGCAGCTGATCTATGTAGTGGTCCATCTGTTTGGGTAGGGCTTCCATATATACCCAAAAACGTTGGACTGTTTGGGATCTCCAGTTTGGGGCCCCATTCCACACTCAGGTCTCACTCCTCCCATTCCAAACCCCACCCTCAGTGCACCAAGAGGCGGCCCCTCCCCTAGAGCTGCTTTCTTCAAACTCCGCCCCTGAGAAAGTCTGCCAAAACTCAGCCACTCCTTGGAGCTGCTCAAGACCACACCTATAGGCTACTTAAGACTTGGTAGCCATCTTTGCCACATGATTCCTCTCCTGCCCTCCTGAGGGTCACCCAGGATTTGCTTTGTTCTGTTCATTAAACCTGGATTTAATAATTTGGTTTGATTAGCTTATTACATCAGCGGCAGCAGATTTCCATTAACAGGGATTCAAAACCTCATCACTACCTAGTAGTTGGTCTTTGTAGATGTTTATCTAGTAGCGGTCTTCGTAGTGGTCTGTCTAGTAGTTGATCTTTGTAGGGGGCTATCTAGTCTAATTGGAAAAGCAGGGACCATTAGAGAGCTTCCAGTTCCAGAGCTGAGGGAGATATTTTGGAGTCATGCAGATGAGATGGTCATGGGTGAGAAACACAGAACAGATGCCCCAGCTGGGTCTCCGTCCCTCCTTTGTTTGGCTACATACTCAAGACAGCAACATCTGCATGAATCAGACTCAGTCAATGGAAGAGAAACTGTCCCCATGTGGGGCAGCTATGGGTGCTAAAGCAGATGTCCATCCCACTCACCATCTTGAGGCCTTGCCTCCTGAAGACAAACCTTGAGCCAGATGTTGGTGCGCTGGCCCCAGGCCCCTGGGGGCTCCACCTCCCACAAGCGTCCTCTCTCGCCTGGATGGATCAACAGGATCCGCCTGAGGACTGGGAGGAAGAGAGGCAGGACGTGAGCCTGACTCTGGCCCACCCTGCTTCAGCCGATCAGCTCTCCCTGGGCCCTCGCAGACGGCCCTTCCAGCCCTTCGGTGGCTACCCTATACCTCACTGTCCTGATCCTGCTGCATCCAAACCCCTTTCACCAACTTTCCATGGGTACAGAATCATCCTGTTCATCTCCCACTCCCGCTTCCAACCATCATGCACTGCGTTCCAGGGCTGCAACTATGAAATAGCCACCCTTGGGTATCCAAAGGTAGTGAAGATCTCTGAAGGCACCAAATCCAAGGATGCTGTATTTACATAAAACGCCAGGTGTGGTGTTTACATGGACAGTAACACATCTTCCTGTGCACGTCTCATCATCAAGATGCCTTTCGGTAGCTGATGCTGTGTAGACGCCACATCAAGAGCCACTAGACTGTGAGGCTTAGGGGATAATGTCAATGGGCAGATCCGTGCATGTCCGGTACAAGTGCCACTTTTTAATGTTTTCAAGCCATAGTCAGTTTGAATTCCGCACTCAGACCCCTCAGATATGATGGGCCAGTACCATGGCAATACAAGCTGATTTCTCAGGGCTCTGGAGGCAGGGTACCCTAGGGCCTCCTTCTTATAACGGTGCCTGTGATGCCTATGCTTGGCTATCAACTGACTACATCTGGAATTAACTAAAATGCAAATGGCTGGGCACACCTGTGAGGGATTGTTTCCTAATTAAATCATTTGAAATGGGAAAAAAACCCTTCTAATCCAGATCTTTGTGCTGAGACGATAGATTCACCTTTACTCTGGGCCAGGCCTTCTGCTGGCAGCCTATATAACGGACATGGAAGAAGGAAGCTTGCTCTCTTGACCTGCCTGCTCTCACTGGCAAGACCACTCCTTCATCAGCATCAGAGCATACTTCTTCAGGATTCCAGCACATACGGAAAACCAGCTGAGACAGCTAAGCCTCATGGACTGAACAATATGGAATTCTGGGACCTTCAGTTGGTAGAAAGCCATCGTGGGGTTAGCTGAACCACCACCTATAAACCATTCTAATAAATTACACACACACACACACACACACACACACACACAGACACGACACGACACACACACGACACATGTAAGCCATTTGAGTAAGTCCCATATCTATGTATGTATATATGTACGTGTGTATTCATTCTATAAGTTCTGTTCTTCTAGAGAACCCTGACTAATACAATGCCAGTACAGTCATTTATATTAAGACCCACCCTTTCGACCTTACTTGACCTTAATAACCACTAAAGGAGGACTATCTCCAAACCCATGAATGTGGGGAGCAGGGCACAGTCCAGTTGCTTACATGCTCCCCTTCAATGCTCCCTTCACAAATCATTCCTCCTCCCCTCCCTCCCAAACCCCGCCCCCCAGGCCCTGGAAGGCTGGTAGACTATCCGCATGTCCCGGATAAGCCCTTTCACGTGGCAGTTGCTCCAACATCAGACAAACGGGCAAGCCACTTCGGGTCCTGCAGGTAACTGCGAAGACATCACCAAGCAAGCTCTCTTGCTCACTCGCCAGCTCTGGGCACAAGCACATGTGGAAGTGCACTACCTACCATGCTGTGTACCAGGTGGAAACACGCTGGGAAACATTGCGGGTAGCACGTCCTGCCCTCCAAGCCTGACCAGTCTAACTTCTCATCAGAGCAAGCCGGCCGCAATGATCAAGTCCTTGGAGGTGTGTGCATCAGAATGGGGAGAGAGTTGAGCACCGGTTGGCAGCCCACCCTTCTCTGCTGCCACTGCTGCCTCTCTCATGGCTCACAGGGGCTGTGCACACAGTGAGGATGCCCACCCACACCCCAAAGAGGTCCCTGGAACTCAAGACTGTATGAACGGGTGCTGCGCTCTACCCTTGGGAAGACAGACCCAGGACTGAAGTACAACCAGACCTTTGGTGGGCAGTGGCTGGCGTTTGGGGGTCCTAATACCCTGAGCAGTTTTAGAGGCAGCAGCAGGCTCAGCTAAACATGTTTCCCTGGGTCCTTGGAGTCCTCATCTCACAGAGAGATGTAGCTGAACGGGGTTTAAAGAATGGGGGGGTAGGGTGGTAGATCTCTTCAGTTGAAGGACAAACTGTCCTCAGATAAAGGCTGCTGGGGTGGAGGGTGGCTGAACCCCCAACAGAAGAATGGTCCCAGGTTGGCATATTTGGGTCTTTCTCTACAGGCAGACAGGAGGAATCACAGGGTGGCAAGGCATGAGCTCTAGAATGGCTCCGTCTTTGCTGTCTACTGTAGTGATAGGGGAGCGGGCCTGTTTTTCGTCCAGCCCAGCTCCCGCACAG
>LOJH01060574.1:0-11109 GCA_001685095.1 Ellobius talpinus
CTCTTCTAGGACACTTTTCTCTCTAGATATGTTTAATAAACCTAACCTCATTACTACATCAATTAGAGATTTACAACTCAATACCTATAATGATTAATCGCTCCTATTTTTACTATTCTTTTTCCTATTTGACAGTTGGCTTCTGAAGAACTGAGATCTTCCTTTTCATCTATCTCTGGAATATCAGTCATCAGCAGCTTGGGCTATATTAATTATTGAATAGTGAAATTGATTGTCATTTATATAAACTATGACAGAGGGAGAGGAACATATGTCCTACTTTCTCTTCTGAATTATTGCCACAATAATGCTGCACAAACATCAAAATTAAAATTTTTTGACTTAGAGTAACCACGAATTTCCCTCAAGGTCCATGGTTCTTACAAGTATTGAGTTTGTAGTTTAGATTTGGTCCTGTTCCATGCACTTGTGTGTGACAAAAGAATTCACAGTCTACTACTGCAATATTATATTTTGCTGATTGCAGAAATGTAAGAGAACCCAAATGTATAAACCCATGTCAAGCTCTGATCATACTATCTTCTGGAATCTTCAGTGGGCACACCAGAAGTCCTAGGGGCAGAAACTACCTTCTGCCTATCTTGAAGTTGTTGATATGGACAACTACAATTCATAATCCAATCCTGAGAAGTTGGGGTTTTCTAAGTGAGAGAGCTGCACCTAGTGTGAAATATAAGAAACACCACAAGGGGGAACCTTCAACTCACTCATCCCACTGTAGTCCTGGCTGTCTTGTGTCATTTTCCCCAAACTGACTGTAGTCTGAGTTTTTCTGTGCTAGTGGCCACTCTTGAATAACCACTCAGAAACTTAATATTAATTGTAAATACTCAGCTGACAACTTAGGCTTATTACTAACTAGCTCTTACAACTAATCCATTTCTATGAATCTAGGTATTGCCATGTGACTCTTGGCTTTACCTGTACTCCAGCATGTCTTACTCCCTTTGTGTCCTGCTGGCAATTCCTCTGACTCTGCCCTTCTTCTTCCCAGTATTTTTAATTTGGTTGTCATACCTATACTTCCAGACTGGCTACTGGCCAATCAGCTTTTGAATTAAACCAATCCCAGATAAATCTTTACAGTGTACAAAAGGATTATTTCACAGCAATTGACCGTAGACAATATCCTTTCCTCAAGTGGCAGCCACCAAGCTGATCTTTCTATTATCTTAACTTTGTGCTAGTTTGATTATTTATATAGAGACATTCTGGGAATTCAAGTACTTAGAAATTTTACTAATATATAATTTAAGAGTTTACCACAAAAAGACTTCAAAGCATATACTTTTTCATATAAAATAATTTGCAAAACTGAATTATATAAAATAGCATATTATACTAGAAGCCTTTCAGAAAAGTATGTTTTGCCCTTAAATAGGGCTGTATGATTTTATTAAGCAATTCTTTATGCTTTTCAAATTTGAATGTTAGCTATAAGCAGGCCACCCTGGCATTAGGTTCCAGATGATAGACAAAAACAGAAAATGTATAGAATTTGAAATCAGAGATAAGAGGAGGCTGGGTCCAGTACTATTTTTCTGTCTACTTAGGACTTTTATGTGACATTTTAGACAGAGATACCTCATTAAGCAGCTTTATAACCATAGGCAGCCAACTTTTTCTCTGTCAGATTTCCCAATGAGAAGTAATCACTTTATTTTATTAGTCATTAAATCAATATTTTACTTTTCAACATGGTATCACCTAAATCCTGAATCCTATATATGTCTAGGCTATAATTGATGTGGGATTCCCTTTGTATGCTGTGAATATATTTTACTACTATTTATTACTTTGGGCATTTGGTAGGGCAAAATAGAGCTAGACGGGAAAACTAAACTGAATGCAGGGAGAAAAAAGTTGAGTCAGGGAGATACCACGTAGCTGGTGAAGGAGAAAGACGCCAGAACCTTACTGGAGGTCACAGCCTCGTGGTGATACACAGATTAATAGAAATGTGTTAATTTAAGATATAAGAGCTAGGTAGGAATACAACTAAGTCGCTGGCCAATCAGTGTTGTAATTAATATACTTTCTGTGTGATTATTTGGGTCTGGATGGCTGGAAAATGAAGGCACAGTCTCCACTTACATATAATTGTTCCGAAAACTGTGTTATGTATCTTTAATTTTCTTATTAATAAACACTACATTCACCAAGAACTGAGTTACAGCTAACCCCGTGTTTAATATTATGTCTCCTTAAATTTTTCCTGTTTGTTTTTGCTTGACCGTCACCTATTTTACAGGGAGCAAAACTAAGGCCCATAGAGCCCAGGAGAGACACCCTTCTCACATACGCAGGGATTGGCTACAACAAGAGCAAAAGTGAGCTCAGTCCAAAGCCATGCTGTTTTCTCTTATTTAAAGCTGTCTCAAGTAATGACATTTTTTTGTCTTTGGTTCAGGGACCATCACCAATTAAAACTCTCAGGCATACAGTTTTAATTCCTGCTGTGACGATTGCCAAGTCCTATCTGTTCAGTTGTAAAACTATGATTAATAGCCCTGTTCCATGTGAACTGTGTCAATGCAGTGAAATTTCATGCAGAAAGGAGAGCTCCTGTGAGCATGCTCAGTACCCTGAGAACTGGGGCCACTGTCATGACTTGTTTGTATCTAACAGTAACCTAGAAGAGCCCTTGTTTTAATTTGACATTTTTTAGCAAAAAGTAGACACACATAAACCACATGGGGTAAAAAGAAGGGAAAGGCATTTCTTAGAACAGACTCCTTCCTCCTCCTATTTAAGGTAAACCTAAGCTCAAAGGGAACTAGTGGATGCTTAAGAACAAGTTGGGTGCTCTGCATGTGATTCCTATTACTTTTCTCATTTCCCCATTCCAGCCAACTTGATGCTTCTCAGAAATGAGCACAGGGCAAGGAATGGCAAGTTCTTGAGATGTTTATAGTGTTCCTTAAGATGAGACTCTTGATAGCAAGTGACCTGAGTGTGATGGCTATTCTTGGTTGTTGGTCTGATGACATCTGAAATTAACTAAAAGTCCAAGCTTCTTGGCACACCTTGGAGGGACCCACGCTAAATCTGAGCCACACCTTCTTGAGGTAGCTTTCGTAAAGGACACGAAAGACGGAAGCTATTCCTCTTTTCCTGCGTGGCCTTGTTCTCAGTGGCAAAGTCCATTCCTTCAGTGGTATTAGAGTCTAAATCTTCACATTCCAGTGGATACTGAAGACAAATTGAGACATCTAGTCTTAAGGAATGAAAATACTGGGGTCTTGGACTTTCCATTGGTAGACAGACATTGCTGTGCTAGTTGGAGCATAGCCTGTAAACCACTCTAATAAATCCTATATATACATATATTGATTTTCTTATATTTATTATATGGGATTTATTAGAGTGGCTTACAGGTTATAGTGCAGCTAGTGTATGTATATATGTGTGTGTGTGTGTGTGTGTGTGAGTATTACAGCTAGTATATATGGGATTTACTATGTGCATATATTCATTCATTTTATTAGTTCTGTTCTCTTTGTCCTAAGGTGTTAATCATGGTCTGTGACATAAGAGTGGTTCCCAGAGCATTCAGTAATAAACACCTGAAGCTGACACTGAACCAGTCAAAGACACAAAATTTTACATTCTCTGATTTTGTTTTCATATCTAAAGCACTTCATTTACAGATTTGGTAACAAAATATAAGGTATTTGTGATACTCTTTTTCAGAGCCTGCTCTCCTCCTAAGTTATTTTGAGTTGATATCTGTATCATAGGAACTAGAACTAGAGGACAAATGTCCCAACTCTAATAGCAAGTGACCCATCACCAACTCGACAAGTGTGTCTGTGGACCTACCTGCATAGACAATACACTAGCTGTGAGCACAACTGGGTGATTTCCATCCTCAAGTAGAGAAGGCTGTTCAAATTGTTCAGATTTATTTGTGGGCATATTACCATCTTTGCATAAATGCAATGATGCTTTTATGTGTCCCCATTAGTGATCCTATATTACTCACTTCACAAGTTATCTCCATGAGCCAGTCTTTACAGCAAGATGCCCAGGAACTTGATTTCATTGAAAACAGGTTCATATTCCTGCCTGATTTAGACAATCTCTATTCTAAACTAACTCACAAATGGTCAGGCTCCAATCTGTCCGTATCCCCAGGTGGACCTTATTGATCATTTTTATCTTTTCACTCAGTTGATACCATCACCATGTCCCAACAAATACAAAGTGTAGGCCATTTTTTAAACAACTGAATATTATTTGGTAGCAGGAATATTCAACAAGCTTAATTAGATAAGAAATTATAGTGTATGTAGTTCTCAAAGATGTTCAAAGTGATTCAATCTGGCTATTTCAAAGAAAAATATCTTTTAGTAAGTCCCTGAAAATTTTCTGTTTGTCTCACTTTATGAATGTCAGTATATAATGTACATATTCTTCTCTTGACTTATAACTAACACGAGTTAATTAACTTTTGATCTAAAGGTTCAAAATTTTGTTCTAAAGCATTCCCTTTCTTTGCTATTCTTGAATTGTCAATGAGTTAGAAGCCCATGCCTGCTAATATTCTAGTTGTGGATTCATGTGCTTTTAAAGGTTAGTACTTTGTCCTCACCTACAGTGGACAGAGCCAGAATACAGGGATTAATTTTGAGGATTCTAATCCAGGCAGTTTTAGCCCTCGAGCTGCCTCTCTAGGACAAGTTTGAGTATCCTTTGAAAATAAATTGGTATTTGTCAAATAGTATGTGGATTCCTGACGGAAATCATTTTAAACAGAAGATAATTGAATAGTGTGGGTACTTCAGTTAACATGATATGTAGGAAAGGATTAAGGACAGTGTTATTGTTGATTATGATGAACAGTATCATTACCAATTACATAATTGATACTACTAATGAGGTACATATGCATATATGATCATCTCTTGGTAAATAAAAGAAATCCAAGTGCAGAATTTTTCAGCACAAAGACTGGGAACAAATGCTTGGGAAGGGCAGTTGATTTTCCTGGAAAAACAAAGATAAAATCATCTGATGATCAAGAGCTTACTAATAGTATATCAACAATGGCTTTGTCATAAAATAGATTGAATACATTTTGGCCAAACTCTTTTGTCTGATTTTTACCTGATACTGGCCCACTCTTCCATATACTGTTATTTTTCATATTCCAGATAGAGAAGAATTTTGTTGTTTTCCATTTGTATATATATTAAATTATCTATGTCTCCTTTCTTTTATTCTGTGGGATTTTTTTTTCCATTAGAAGAAAAGAATACAATCAAAAAGAGTCTGCAAAAAGCCCAAGAGTAAAAAAGTGTAAAAGTTTGCTCCAATACTACTTCACCTGCTGGGGAGAGAGATTCCTGTTGCTTGTATCCTTTCCAATGTTCAGGAGAATCTATGTGATAAGAAAACAATCCCCTGGTGCCTTTGCATGGAGGCAACCTGAATTCAAAGTCTCGATTTTCAACTGTGGCCCTAAGACATTTGACCAATGGTTCCTCTTCCTTTTATCCCTTAAACGTATTGTGATATTGCATAGAAGGAGCATAGAAAAGCATTGGGTGCGGGAGTTAAAAACTTATAATTACAGTTTCTGTATTTTTAAATATATAATGTTCACTACACTGAGTTTCAACATGCCCTTTGGTGTGTTTAGCTGTAGCCTTTGTAGAGTAGAGTAAATTTCCCCAAATGGAATCAATTCCCTTGTTTATGCATCAGTTGTCTTGTTTAGTCAGCCAACAGTAATTTATCCTCTGTTTGAATCCTGCAAGATTGTTGCTTCAACCTCTCAGGTCTCAACATGTTTTGTGATATTTGTATTGAAGAGTAAAAATTAGTCTTCGTGTTGACCTTTCCAAGCAGTGCCTGATACTTGTCTTCAGATGAAACATGGCTCACAAGGGTTTGTCAAGACTTAAGTGAGCTCAAAGCAGAAGGTTGGGTTACAGGAATATGTCAAGTCACTGTGAATTTTTTTTTTCTCAGCACTTACCTAGGTGGCCGGCCTTAATGACTAGACCTGGAGACTCTCTCTTCTCACCCCTTTCCCCTGCTGCCACCCCCACTACTGTGACGGCCATGTCTATCCTCAGACAGGATCCTGACTGATGCTCCACTCTTTCTGTCTCTTTGATCTGGTCCAGAATCTTTCACATAATGCATTCAGTGATTCCTCTGGAGTTCAACTTGTACCCGTCAGTTCCATTTGTCAGTAGATTCCTAAGGACCTTCCAGAGTAGTTTTCTGTCCCTCTCCATTGAGCCATTCAAATACAGTATGAACGTGAGCCCATAGCACTTACCCATTTGTATTATTGACTTCCAAAGCTGCTTGAATGAATGATTTCAGCTATGCGATATGAAGGTGCATTTGTCTACGCGACTGTCTGGACAGCAACTGATTCATCACTAAATAAAGGTTTCTTTCAGAACCCTGACATTGTGTCCACCTCAGACTCACAGTTTTGGTTTGGTTTATAAAAAGTAATCCTGTGCTTCGTGGAATATTGAAATGTGTAAGCAAAATCACAATGGTAGGATTAGCAATCTAAATGTACTCTGTTCAATTGCACAACCCAAATATCCTTGGTTCTCTGAGAAAAATCATGGGATGCAGGGATCCTGAGATCTTGTTTTAGTGTCTGCATTACTTCCATTTCCCCAATATCTGTTCTCAACCAACTCTCTGTCAGTATAATAGGATTAGATACAGTCATACCTTTTTATAATTCTAACATAAAATTGAAGTGAAAATCATCCAAAAGTAACTGTGGCAGGCACACCTGTGATACACACTCAGAGATGTGGTTCATTGATCAGCAATAGGGAACAATGTGTGATTTAAGGGGAAACACTATTCTAGTTCTTAGCTTCTTTGGATGATGAAATAATCATACTCTTCATGACTCACAAATTTTACCTGCTTTGTATAATTCATTTTTCCATTTTCTACATACTGAATTTAATTTAGGCTGATGTCTATTATGCTGTTAATAGACTTTAGGGATAGAATTTAATAAGTTAAAAAAAACAACCCAGACACTTAATGCTACATTTAGACAATAATAAATATGTTTTGTAGATTAATTTAGCAGCAAAACAAAAGAGGAATGAATTTGAAGAGACCTCATGTATTTCTAAGGCCTTCATAATATGCAATCCCTTAATTCACTTAAATAACCCAATTCTGTCCAAGAGAGAACCATGTTGGAGGCAGTGAGTCACTCAAGAATCAAACTTTAAAAGTCACATATTTTTAAAATTATTTTTATTACCTAAATTGTGCTAATATGGTCAGACATTCTTTTGTTTACAGACACTCATAGTCAGTCTGTATTCTGTTTTAGTCAATTCAAGGTGTGAAGAAAATAACTATGTAAGTATTTTAATATTGGTTTTTCTAAGAATTAAAATATAGACTGAGTTAAACCTGCCTACGTGTTTTAACTATTTCACATTAATGATGCATACCTGTCATTTTCTCATCATTCACATTAGGTAAATGATAAAAAAATTCTTCATGCTTTGTTTATTCATTCCCTTCCTTACTCCAAACACTTGCACTTACTGACGCTCATAATTTTACTGACTCATACATAATTTTACCTTTTGCAGAATGTTCTACCTTTTCAGATTATTTTTTAGTCATATATATAATTTTTATATTACTTCTTAGTCATATATATAATTTTCAGATTATTCCTTAGTTATATATATGTATAAACATATAAAAACACTTAGTCATATATAATATAATATATAATGTATAATAATTACCCCTTAGTCACACATCTATAATACTTAGTCATATATAATATAATATAAATTATTCCTCAGTCATACGTATATGACTATATATCCTTAGTCATTCATTCACACACACACACACATATATGTATGTATGTGTGTGTGTGTGTAAGCTTCCTTTATATCCATTTAAGCTCGATGTATGTAATAGTTTGCTCATTATTTTGACTGCTGAAGAATATCTTGGTTATTCGAAAGCTTAGAAAATTAAGATATTCATGTGCAACTGGTTGTGTGAACATAAGTATTCCGTTCATTTAAATGAATATTTAGGGTCACCATTGCGGAGTCATATGAGATGTCTTAAAATGTTACTAAAAGTTGTTAAGCGATAGTAGATGTCCACATCCTTTTATATTTACTTTTTAGTCTTTGAAATTTTCATACATTTATATACTATATAGTGATCAATCATATTAATTCTCAACTGTCTCCTTCTAACTTCCCTGAGTGTTCCCAACCCTACCTCCCACAAGCTTCATGTACTTATTTTTTAGTTTTTGTTATTAATAACCCACTGAATCCATTAACATTATACACGTGCACATGTGTGTGGCCATCCATTAGAGTATGAGTGGAGACCAAAGGCCCCATTCTCTAAGGGGAATGGTTTCCTCCTTTAGCAGCTTTTCTGATATGGGTAGACTGTAGAAAATCCTGCTGCTTCTAGGATAGAATTTCGATGGGCTTGTTCTTGTACAGGTCTTGTGCATGTACCATGGCTTTATATCATGCACAGAAGTCAGCTTTTTATAGTTCCCTCTTCCCCAAAAGCCCTTGAGTTGTTTTACACAAGAATACCCAATTTCCCAGTATCTTTGCTGGGAAGACCACATTGGCTGTGTTTTATTGTCTTTGATCCTTTATCAGGTAACTATTGATTACATTCACATGGCTTTTCTATTTCTGAGCTATTTCTTCCATACCCACTCCATTGATCTATTTATTATTCTTTTACCAATACCACAGAGTCTTGATGTCTACACTTAATAGGTCTTGGGCTTGGTTCACGTCAGTTCTCTGACTTTAATTTTCTCTTTTGACATGGAGCTTACAATCTGAAGGGAGGACATAACCTATAAAATAAGTTCATTAATGTTAATAAAATAATTTGCTGATTTTTCAATGGAATTACAGACATCTTGCCAGTATTCAGATATTCAGTGTTTTACCTTTGGTTGAACAAAATAGTTCCCTTGTTTAATTCTTTGACAACTTCTGTTAGAATTAAACTTTATTTTCATGTATAAATTTAATTGGTAAAGATGTAGCTTAAATATGAAGAAACATTTTCTATTAAAAATTCAGAATTATAATACATCACAACTAAGGACACAGGTTCCATTAAGGTGCTATACAAATACTTTTCCCAATTACACTTATAGGTGTTGCAGATATAGGGAAAAAGAATAATTTAACAATAAATATAGAATAAGGGCATATTTTTCAATAAAAAATCACTGCTATAGAAAAAAATAGAAAGATATATTTTTATGATCTTTTATATTCTTGATGAACATCTCAATAAAAACCTAGTATTGATTATTCAGTGTTTTCAGTCATTTGTTCATATATTAATTCATTAAATATATATTAAAAACCCATCACTTACTACCAATACAGTATATTACATTTTTTGAAGAAATAGACTCTTATCAATGACTATAAAATAAGAACATCGGAAGCAGCAGAGTTGGTACTTGTAGAATACATTATCATTTTAAATGTGTATTTAAATAGTTGCTGAAATTTTTATTGTAAGAACAAGAGAAATAAGTTTAAAAATCAGAATAGTAATATTTTCAGGAAATGTTTATGGAACACCTACCAATTGCCTTTTCCTGTTGTCCTAGTTTTTCTTGCAGTACCATCAGTGATCACAGTTCTCACACTGAGCAGAAAAGAGAAAAGAAGTACATTTGCACAGTGGAAGGCTACCTTTATCAATTGATGGTTCTCGGCAGGGTCCCACTTGGAAACTGATTTTCTAGTTGTAGGCCAGTGTGCTTGGGAATTTCCCAAATAAAAATTGCTGGGAATGGAGATTAGGCTATGTTCCAGGAGTTAAGGGCTCAACTCAAAGTGATCAATGATGGAAAATAAGACTAAAGAGAAAAATAAGAACCATAAAAGGTCTTATGCACTACGATGAAAAGCAAGTAGAAGCCACAATATTGCACTCAAAAAGGAGTGTTATGCCTTGGTAACATCTTAACAGTAATAAACCCATTGTGCTATAAATCAATACTTGGAATTGTCTTAGTCTATTATATGTAACAAAATATATCCAGCTAGAATTTTAAAACGAAAGCAAGCTTTAATTTACAGTTTAAATTACTGTTCATGATACCAAGACCACAGTACCAGCAACTGGCAGGAGCTTCATGCTGCACTACAATATAGCACATGGTATCCCATGGTATGAGTACATGTGAGAGAGATTGAGAGTGGGTGGCCTTGCCTTTTAAAACCTCTCTCATTGCAGGGAATCAAGCTCCACACAACGAGCCTACTCCCATGATATGGAAAACTGAACCTTTCTAAAAGAGGGTTGGGTGCACTTATTTCTATGTTCATCCAACTGCTTAGCTGCATAGAATCAGCTATGTAGATCAGGCTGGCCTCAAACTCATGGAGATCAGCCTGTGTCTGTGGCAGGTGAAACCTCTTAAAGAGGCTACTTACTCTCAATATCCTGGTATCTGTACCTCGATTCCTGCACTTGAACCTTCAGGGATAGACTTTATACAAGCATAGGAGAAAAGAGGACAAGATTAGAAACAGAAGATGAAAGAGCTCCTTGGGGTTATCTCAAGACTTCAGGACTTCTTAGAATAGAGGTGTGGAGACGGGATCCAGCAGAGATACAGGCAGACAGTGCAGGAATCAAGGGCTGGGCTCGCAGGTGAGGAAACTAGCTTTAATTTTCTGTCAAGTCAACTTGCCTGTTTTTTAATTTTCTTTTTCTGCTTTTTTAAAAAATTCTCTAAATAAACTATAGTTTACATGTCCTCTATTCCTTTGCTATTTTGCATGCACTTACTCCAAAGTTTATTTACATTTTCCAGAAAACCTGCAGTCCCAGTGATGCCTATTTCATCATCTGTGGGATGCTGACATTCCTAATGTTTGATTCTTTCTGTAATACTCTTTAATAACAAGACTGTCTTTAATTATATATCCATGTCTGTAGTGATAGGGGAGCGGGCCTGTTTTTCGTCCAGCCCAGCTCCCGCACCACGGCTAGCTTGTACCCCGAAATAACAACACACAAATTGTATTCATTTAAACA
>LOJH01060578.1:367-11108 GCA_001685095.1 Ellobius talpinus
GTATTGTGATTGTGCAGCTCATTTAAAAATGTAATGTATAATTTAAAAATATAGGTTAATAGGGAGTCATCTATAAGAGTAAAGCTCATAGTCATGTTCATTCGGTTTTCTAGATGTACAGAGATATATTTCAGTTAGAAAGGTGTTCTTCAAATCTTTCAGAGACATTCAGAATATGGCATTTAAAATGTTTAATAGCTTAGGACTTTTCATGACAATGAGACACATCTGCTCCTGGCAGCACCAATTACTTCAGCAGAGAAATGATTGCTGAACTTTCCTAAAGGTGAGATGATCCTTTGGGGTTCCTGCTTCATTAAAGTGTCTGCTAGACAGTCTGCAGGACACAGAAGAAAGTAACTGACAGACTGCCAATATAGGTGGAACTTCCTTTGAAATTCCCTGCTTCATGGAAAAGTCTACTGGATACTATAGGCCTGTAGGCTAAAGATGGATGCTCCAACATTATAGAAGAAATTTGGGTAACTATTTTGGCAGCAAGATATCTCTGTCAATTCTAGAATTTTGGAATTTGCTTACACTGCACTTCCTGTCTATTTAGGTAATATTATATTCTTCTGGAGTCTTTGATGGAGTTAAAAAATTTATAGTTATAGCTATAGTTTTTTCTTAGTTATGATAAAAGATAAAGTAGATATAAATATTGTAACTGTAATTATTGCTTGATACCTGTTTTGTTATGTTAAAGTTAAAACCTTCCTTCTTATTTAAACAGGAAATGGGAGGTGATGTGGGATTCCCCCACTGTATGCCGTGAATACTGTTGGTTAATAAAGAAACTGTCTTGGGCCTGTGCAGGGAATTGACGTAGGCGGGGAAAACTAAACTGAATGCTGGGAGAAAGAAGGAGGAGTTAAGAGAAGCCATGTAGCCCCACTGGAGCCAGATGCTGGAACTTTACCCAGTAAGCCACAGCCACGTGGCAATACACATATTTCTAGAAATGGGTTAAATTAAGATGTAAGAACTAGCCAATAAGAAGTTAAGAGTTAATAGGCCAAGCAATGATTTAATTAACACAGTTTCTGTGTGATTATTTTGGGGCTGGGCAGCCAGGAACAATCTACTGAAATAAAAAGAGAAAAGTGAGGGGAAGATGATTACTGTCACAAGTATTGGGTGACTCACCACTTGACCACATATGATCACCAAACCTGGGATCAACGTTAGCTCAGAGACTATGTAAAAGGCCTTCAAAATATGAACCCTTTCTTTCGTGAGCATACAGACTTTAGAAGTAGCCCCGGGCACCTTCACTGACAAGGGGTGTGTTAGGAAGGGGGTCACAGTAATCACGGGATCCCAGTGGAAGCTGTCTCCTGGAAGTCATGGTCCATGGAGGGAAATGTAATGAAACTTGGGTTTCCTTGTATTGGCACATGTCAGTCGTTCATAATAATAGAGCTGTAATAGTTTCATTTCAACACAGAGGCAGGTAATCATGGTAATGAAAAGCAAGACCAGCTCTGGGGCCATGGTGGCCTCGACTGCAACCCCAGTGCAAAACAGACAAGAGGCCAGTGGAGATTATGAGACGAGATCATGAGAGAGGTTGAGTATAAGGCTAATGTCACTCACAGTTGTGAGAAATGGCCATCCCTGTGTGGTATCCAAGGCTGTATCCAAGAGTAGATAGCCCTCTAATCTTCCCTCTAAGGACCCAAGAGGAAGGGATCATTCCTGTTCTTTGAGGGTCTTTGAATAGTGTCTGAGCTAAACTGGTCCCACATGTGTTGACTGAGTATCATTGGCTGATAAGTCACCCCAGTGCTTATTGGCATGCCCCTTCTCCTAGGACATGTACATAATAAATTCTTTCAAAACATGGTCTTTCTGGGTTAGAGCTCAGTTTTTTTCCACAAATTAAAATCCCTTGGATTCCTTTCAGAGCCAAATAAATAGTTGATTGTATTGAACAAAAGAGCACACAAATGAGCCAACTGAAAAGCAATGCCCAGCAATCTCGAGTGACTTTCCTAAGTCATGCAACTAAGTAGCAATCACACATTAAACTCCTCTTTTTCTTTTTGACTTTTATTTACTTACTTTTGCCTTCTTTTCTGTCTCAAAATGGTGATCACATCATATTCACAGAGTCTATGTGCAGTCCAAAGTGGCAAACAGATGCCACTTCATTACATTATAAATATGACCCTGCAAAGTTGCTCTTGATCTACTGAGTACCACATACAATTTACAGTATGTAAGATGTTTGTTTTGCTTTTTCAGAATTGAAGAGGAATTTCGAAGTCAATCCTGTAGGGATGTTTTGTTGCTCTGTTCAGTGACTTGGGTAAAGTACTTGTTCTAGTCCTGAGCTTTCTTCCTGGCACGAATGCTTCCTTTACAAAGTGGTAGGATAAGTTCAACGAAGTCTTCCATTTTTGTAGTAGATGCCTGCAAAGGTCCCCAGAACCACCTGCTGCTCAGTCAAGTTCCTATGTTCTTATGTTTTGAAATCGTTGCTGAGAGAGTCAGTTGGGGGATGCAAAAGCAGGGTCTCTTGAGTGTTTTCTGTGTTTTCTCTGCTCTTTCCTCACCAGTTCCCACCATGAAGGGGCAGTTAGGAGTGAGACAAAAGTAAGGCAGCAGAAAGAAGGCAAGCTTTAGACTGAAGACCTGACTGCTGTGGGGGCCTTCCCTCTCCTCATCACTGGTGAGTGGAGGAAACTCTGAGCAAAACCAGAATGACTTTGGAAAAGGACTCTCTGTGACATGATCTAACAGTGTAGAGCAATGAGCTCTGGAAGTTGGGGATTTATAGTGTTCAGGCACACACTCCTGAAGGAGTGTGTTTGATAGGCATGTTCCAGATTGCTGTATGAAAATTATAAAGTACACTTACGGTATGGGTCAGTCCTTTGATGTGGGTTCTTGATGAAGTCAAGAGCCATGGGAAGCACAAAATGTGTGGAGTGACTGCCAGTATCACAGAGTGCCACATTCTATAGCAAATTTTTGTATAAGTGACACTGCATTCTCAAATGTTGACAGATTGTGTAGCATGAAAACATACCAGTCTTTTATTAGCACTATCAGGAATCATGCAACATAATAATCACAACTACTGCACACCCATGCGACAAGCAGAACAGTGAACTTGTTTGCAGCAGTGGTAGTGTGAGCATGTCTAATGCATTGGGCCAAGACATTAAGATAACTCAGTGGTTAGGGGCACAGCTATAATTCTAGCCCTTTTGGGGGAAGCAGGCTCTCATATTTGACCAACTTGGGCTGCAAAGATAGATCTTGTATGAAACAGAGACTACAGAGAGGGGGAGGGAAGCGGTGGGGTGGGGGATGGGACAGTTGTCCTGTATGTGGTTTGTGCATGTACTGTCATAGTTCAGAGCAAGGTTTGGCATCAGCCAGACTTGGGTTTAAATTCTGTACAAAAAAGCAATATATGTTTTTTTGATAATATAATTACTCTTCAGTATGCTCACCTGTGAAATGGGAATAAAATCACCCATTATTTCCCAGTCCTTGCTAAAATCAGGTAACATGGCAACACAGAATTGGTTATATGTGTGGTAACACAGCACTAGAGGGCTGTGGTTATATGACTTGGGCTGCTTGATGGGCATGCAGTAGCCTGACAGAGAGGCCTTGTGGACCGCTGCTAACATGAGGGTTGGTTCCTCCTCAGAGATCAAGGTCTGTTACTGAGCACTGACACCAAGATAGAGAAGAAAATGGTAAGTTTTGACAAACCTACAGAGTTCCTCACTCCCTGAGCTGGCAGTTACATTTAGGAGGCCCAGCAGATGCTCATCCATCTTTGTCCCCGAGTGCTCCCCTCACAGGTCAGCTGGCACCATGGCTAATGGGAGGTGCTTTGTTCCAGAAGTTTCATAGTAAACCAATACAAAAAACATAGAACAGACCCTTACTGGGCTTCCCCCCAACCCACCGGCCATTGTGCTCTCGGCATCCAGTATCCACTTTTGTCTTCACAGACCAAGGGAGGAGCCAAACATTTCCGGTAGCAAGCTGGCCAGAGATCACCTGTCTCTGTTTGAAGAGTGCCATGGAGGAGAGTCATTGCTGGTCTTTGAACTGGTGGCTGTGTTAGATTTTCCAATACAGTTCATCCAAAGGCCACTGAGAATCTTAAAGAGGAAAAAGTAGAACAATGGGACTTCAAAGGTAGATATCTAAGGATTTAAAAAGGGATGGGGTAATTGAATTGCTTTAATTTCATAAAATGGCAGTTTCATAAAGAACTATTGCTCTGGACTAGAGAAAAACTCAGTGGTTAAAAGCACCTGCTTCTCTTGCAGAGGACCCAGGTTTGGTTCCTAGTACCCACAATGGGTGGTTCAAATTGCCTGTACTCCAGTCCTAAGGGATACATTGCACTCTTCTGGCTCCATGGGCACTACATACACAAACATGGTACACACAGAAAGAAGCAATCACACACAGATACACATAAAAATTTCAAAAATATATTTCAATATTTTCAAAAGAACCAAATTATCAAATTATCTTATCAAATTATTACATTAAATACAAAAAGATGTGAAGTTCTGCAATTACTTTGTATATGTGCGTGCAGGCAGGCAGATACCATGGCATGTGTGTGTAGATCAGGAGACAGCTTGTGAGAGCCAGTTCTCTCCTGCCATCATGTGTGTTCTGGGGATCAAACTCACATTAGTCAGGCCTGGGAGCAAACTTGCTTACCCACTGAGCAATCTTGGTGACCCCTGTTTTACCTTCTTAAATAATTATTTTTGAACTTCAGAAGTGGCAATGTTCACCTTTCCATCCTCACCGAGCCTTGGAAATTTCATGGAGTTTTCTATGTCTGAAGAGCCTCTGACTCCCCCATCAGGAAATTGTTTCAATTGAATCCAGAGGGAAGAGCTACAGAGCAGCTAAGTGAAACAAACCAGGCACCAAAGAACAAATACCATCTGATTCTGCTATACGGAGGTGCCTAGAGCGGTCAGGTAAGAGGGACAGAAAGGGGAGTGATTATGCCCAAGGGGCTTAGCAAGGAGGGAAGGCAAGAGGTGGGTAATCAATTAATAAGTACTGTGTTTATTTATTTTATGTATATGGGCATCTTGCCAGCATGTATGTCTGTGTACACACCATGTTCATGCAGTGCCCAGGGAAGCTAGAAGAGGGCATCAGATCCCAGGAAACTGGAGTTAGATGCTTGTGAGCTGCCATGTGGGTGCTGGGAATCAAACCTGGATGCTCAGGAAGAACATACAGTGAGCGATCTTAGTCACTGAGCCATCTGTCCACCCCACTTCTGAAACAATCTTAATATGGACAATTTAACTCATCTCTAACAGGAGAGCGTCTGAGGAACGCAGATATGCCCATCGCTCCACCTCTGCTGTGAACTGTGGTGAAACTCAGACTGAAAGCAGCTTAGAGGAAGAAAGGGTTTATTTGGCTTACACTTTCAAGATACAGCCCATCAGTGCAAGATTTCAAGCAGGAGTTGAAACACTGGGGAGCACTGGCTCACCCACTAGCTGGCTCTCAGGTTCATTCACTAGCTGTGTTTGTTTGTTGAGACAGGGTCCCACTATGTACCCTTGGTTGATCTGGAGTTTCTTATCTATACCAGGCTGGCCTTGAACTCACAAAGATCCACCTGCCTGTGTCCCAAGTGTTGGGATTAAAGACCTGTGCCACCACTGCTCTGTTTCACTAACTTAATTATACAACTCAGGATTATCTGCCCAGGGATGGTGTCAGCCCACAGTGTCCTGGGTGGTTGGGTCCTCTAGATCAATTGATAATCAGGACAAGCCCCCACAGACATGCCCACAGACAAACTGACATACACAATTCTTCAACTGAAGCTCCCTTGCAGATGCTGGAGGCCATATCAAGTTGGCAAAGGTAACTAGAACACAGAGTCAACTTTAGTTCATCTATATTCCCATTCATTACTTTCTACTGAATATTTTGAAAAAATCTTAGACATCATACCATTTTATCTATATATGTCAATCAATGTACAAGTTCAAAAAACAATTGTTCTTGATGGCAATGACCAATATAACCTCAATGCCATGACCACATTTAAATGATTACAGTAATTACTCAGTAACCAGTTACTGGTGAAGTTTTACTATCTTGTATTTTTCCAGTTTGTTCAAATCGAAAATCTAAATAAAGTCCTTATGCAATTTTTGGGCCCATTTTCTCTGTCTTTTTGAATCTGCACACCTCATCTTTCTTGTCTTTCCCACTGCGACGTGATTTTTTGAGCCCACTGGCCTGTTTGTTCTGTCGTTTCCCCTGCTTGGACTTTAGTCATTGATTCTTAATGGCACCATATAACATGTTAATCTATCCCTTGGTTTACTGGAAATTGGTAGGTAGATCTGGAGACATGCTCAGATTGAGATCTGTGGTACCCATTGTTCCATTAACTGCTAACAGTGGTGCATCCCACCTGGATGCCTCATTGGAAGGTCCCAGCAGATGAACCTCAACCTTTTCATCCATTGGGGCAGTTGCATCCTCTGACTCCTTACTCCTTTAATAATTGAAAAGCTAAAAAGAAAAACTCCCTTTGAAATCTGGCTATCAGATTATAGAAATAAACACTTGGTTCTTTTTAACTTCTTTAAACCTTATGTAATTACTTATTTTTGTCTTTTTTAAATTTTAAAAATATTTATTTTTATTTTATGTTAGTGGGTGTTTTGCCTGCATGTATATTTGTGCATTTCGTGTTTACAGTGTTTGCAGAAGTCAGAAGAGGACATTGGATCTCTGAGACTGGAGATGCAGATGACTGAGCCTCCAGAAGTTCAGCCAGTGAGCACTCTATCCACTGGTCATCTCTATTCTCCTAGCTCCCACCCCATTTTTGTTTTGAGACAAAGTTGGTCCTGAAGTCTAGGCTGACCTTGAACTCACTACCCTCTTCCTGCCTTTCTAAGTGCTGAGATGGTAGATGTGTGTGACCATGCCTGGCATTAACTAACCGTTTTTTAAAATGATGTTGGGAAGGATATGAATTAGGGGTCTGAAGAGACAGCTCAGTGATTTATTTGCTGCTCTTGCAGTTTACGGAAGAAGAAGAAGAAGTTTATTTTGGCTTACCACTCAGAGGGACAAGAGTCCATGATAGCGGGGACCATGGCAGCAAGCAGCAAGCATGGAGGCAAGAGAGAGATTGCTTTGTCAGGTGCAAACAGGAACCAGTGAGAGCCAAGAAGTAGGGGGAGGCTATGCAATCTCAAGGCCCACCCCAAATGACATTCTTACTCCAAAAAGGCAACAGCTCCTAAAACTCCCCAAAAAACCAACTGGGGAACAAATGTTCCAATACTAGCACTTTGGGGGAACATTAATTATTCAAACCACTACATATGTGGAACCTAGATTTTTAAAAAATACAAAACACAAAAGTAAGAGGTGGTTATTTAGAAAGAAGAAGGGAAGGAGGTGGGGGAACAAAAGAGGGTAATAGCAAGGTGGCTATGAGCCGAGTATATGTACAAATGTGTCATAATGAAGGGAGAGGATGTAGTTTAGCAGACAAGAGTGCTTGCCCAGCGTGCATGCACAACACTCTTGGTTAGATTACCAGTACTGTGTGGTTTTACAGACCTGTAATCCCAGCACCCAAGAGGTAGAAGCCAGAGGACTGGAAATTCAAGGCCGTTCTCAGACACAGAGTTCTAGTCTGAAGGACTCGAGACCCTATCTGAAAAAGAAAAATAAATAAACATGCAAAGAAAAGAAAAAGTCACAGCGTGTCCCATAATTTTGTATAATTAATATACACTAATTAAAATTTTAATTGGGGGCTGGAGAGATGGCTCAGCGATGGAGAGCACTGGCTGCTTTTCCAGAGGACCTGGGTTTGAGTTCAAACACCCACGCAAAGTCTCACAGCCATACGTAATCCCGTACCAGGGTGATCACACCCTCCTTTAGGCTTCTTCAAGCACTACATGCATGTGATACACAGACACACAAACAGGCAAAATGTCCACATATATATTTTTGTGTGTGTGCTGAGTGGTTTAAATGTTTTTGTCATATAATCTCAGCTTATTTGCAGAGGACCTAGAACAGACCATGCAGGCTCCGTGATTGCCTCTTCAGTCTCTGCCAGCCCCTAGGAGCCCATCTTAGTTGATTCTCTGAGCCATGTTCTCTTGGCTTTTTAGACCCCCTCTGGTTTCTGTAATCCTTCCTCCCCCTCTTCTGAGGGGTTCTCCAAGTTCCACTTAATGTTTGGTGTGGGTCTCTGCTTTTGCTCCCATCAGCTGCCAGAGGAATTGGGCTAGGCACTGAACTATTAGTATAACAGAATATTTCGTAGGAATCATTTCACTGACTTTATTTTGCTTTACCAGATGTGTTTGGTTCCACCCTAAGTCTCTGGGCTGTCCAGCTTCCAGTTCCTGGCCATCCAGGCAGGGTGTCCCTGGGAAGCCTGCTCTTTTCTGAAGGGCAATGAAGGAGCAGTCTGGGGGGTGGGGAAACTGGGAGGAGTAGAGGGAGGGGAGGATGCAGTTGGAATGTATTGTATGAGAGAAGAATAAGTAAAAGGAAAAGAAGAAAGTTTTCATCATACAACATATTTTGATCATATTTTCCCCTCCACCAACTCATCCTAGATTCTCCCCACCTTCCTTTCCTACCAAATTCATTTTTCTTCTTTCTAAAAACATTAAAGCAAAACAAAATGCCCAAATCAAAACAGACCCCAAAAGACAAAAACAGAACAAAAAGCAAACAAATAAAAACCAAAACAAAATAAGTAAGCAAACCCCGCCCCCACTGAAAACATGGAGTCTGTTTTGTGTGTTAGTTACCTCTGATCATGGAGCTTGCCCTGGAATGTGGTCCACAGACCCAGTGACATTCCACGGGAGGAAGTGAATTTTCCCTCTTCCTGTAGGTGTCAGTGGCAAATAACCTTTTGGTTAGGTATGCCCCTTCCCCTTTAATATGCTGGGATTTTACTTGTACAGGTCTTGTGTGTGCTGTCATAGTCACTTGGAGATTATGTGTGCATCCCCACTGTTGTGTCCAAAAGATTCTGTTTTCTTGGATTTACCACCTTAGGCTTTTATAATCTTTCTGACTCCTCTTCTTCATAGATCCCTGAGCCTTGAGGGGAGGGTTTTGATAAAGGCATCTCATTTAGGGCAGAGTACTGCAAAGTTTTTCACCTTGTCCAGTTTTGGCCTCTCAGTTTACCATCTACAGTAAGATGAATTACTCTAATAAAGGGGTAAGTCACAAAACAATCCCATACCAGTTTGGAATTATGATTTATAAAAGGGTTATTTATTTAAAGGGAAAAACTTACAGATCATTGTCTTAGACAACAGATTCCTGCACGACCAGGAAAAGCGTCTGGTAGCCAGAAGTAGTGGAGTCCGAAGCAAGAGAGGGAGCACGGGGCTACCACTGCTCCTTCAAGCCAGAGAGACCACGCCCAAATGGGCTAGTATCTTAAAGGCTATTGGCTGAAGAAGCAGAAGGAGCTCCCGCAGCACTCTAATTGATGCATTGATCTATAGGTTTAGCGATATATCATTAGGAGTCTTTTTTTTTTGCTATGTTCATTTAGCAGAATAATAGTGGACCTGTGACCTAAATGTCCACTTTCATTGGTTCTGTCTCATGGAGTGAGCATTAAATTCAGTTTTAAAAAGTGGCTGGTTACTCTCATAATGCTTATGCCACTGTTGCACCAGTATATCTTGCAGGCTGTTAATTTTTTTATTTAAAAAATTCAAAATTTAAAATGGTTTCTGATAAATGGATTCCTTAGCATCTTTTTATGACTATTGTTGAGGTTCTTTTTCATATAATAATGAACCACTAATTAATGTGTTTTAAACTCTTATATTTAAACTTTTATTAATATTTAAATTGCCTGTCTTTGAAAGCTTTTTCAAATTCATTTCTTAGGGTTCCTATTGCTGTGATGAAACACCAGGACCAAAAGCAACTTGCGGAGGAAAGGGTTTGTTTGGCTTACAAATACCCAGTCACAGTCTGCTGAGGAAAGCCAAGGTAGGAACCCAAACGAGACAGGAACCCAGAGCCATGGAGGATGCTGCTTACTGGCTTGCTTCCCACGGCTTACTTAGCCTGCTTTCTTATAGCAACCAGGACCATCAGCCCAGGGTGACTAGTGGTTTGAATGTACTTGGCCCCCATAGGTTCATAGGGAGTGACACTATTAGGATGTGTAACCTTATTGGAGTAGCTGTGGCCTTAGAGGAACTGTGTCAATAATGGTGGGCTTTAAAGTTTCAAGTGATCAAGCCAGGCCCAGGAACTCTCTCTTACGCTGTTGCCTGTGGACTGTGATGGGAAACTCTCAGCTCCTTCTGCAGTACCATGTCTGCCCATGTGCTACCACACTTCCCACTGTGATGACAATGAACAAAACCTCTGTAGTATAAGCCAGCCCCAATTCAATGTGTTCCTTTATAAGAGTTACTGTGGTTGACATTGAGAACAACAATGAAAAAATAGGACCTCCTGAAACTGAGAAGCTTCTGTAAAGCAAAGGACATGGTCAACAAGACAAAACAGCACCCTACAGAATAGGAAAATATCTTTACCAACCCCACATTGGACAGAGGACTAATATACAAAGAACTCAAGAAACTGGTCATCGAAAGAACAAATAATCCAATAAAAATTATGGGGTATAGACCTAAACAGAGAACTCTCAACAGATGAATCTAAAATGGCTGAA
>LOJH01060579.1:0-11107 GCA_001685095.1 Ellobius talpinus
AGAGAGAGAGATTGGGGGTGGGGAGGCACATGAGAATATCACCTAGGGCGGACTGTGCAAAAGTAACCTCATTTGAGCTGCCTTTTAAGGAAATGAGGCTCCTTTATGGCAGCCATAAGTAAGTACCTGAGCATTAATACAGTAATGACTGGGAACAGGCAGGAAATGGAGTTATTAATTCCCAAATTGCAAGCAAACTATGCATTCATCATTACCTGGAATGTCCTATAATTTTGTTTCTGTGAGTACTTTTAAGATTTCTAGCCTGCCTTACACTTGATAGTGAAAATTGCGGAACTGTATGGTGAGAGGATGGAGAAAGGTAATGGACACTCTACCGACACTTGGCCTTCTTCTAAAACAAGCAGAAAGTAGCAAAGCATTAAAAATCATAGCACAATCCATGAAAATCAACATCCTCCACCCTCCCATCCCCAAATCACTAGCTAAAATAATCCTTATGTGCTATGTATGCTCTTTTCTCCAGTTCATAAGTAAAGAACTGAATCCTAAAAAAGGATAGGTAACTTTCTCAGGGTGCACAGACTGGAGTCACATTCAACCTCATGTCCTGCATTGACCATTGGGACTTAGGTGGTATGCAAATCTCAGTGAACTTTGGAGAGTGACTCATGGCATCTAGGTTGACACTTACCCTTTGTTCTCAAACCCAGCTATTTGGCTGCTAAAGTCACACAGCCAAAGAACATAGTATGCTGGGAGAAACAGTCAGTGCAGCTCCCGGGTCTTCAGAAACACACACCAGCTCTTGACTTATAAACTGGGACTGTGGTTACATTGGTTTATTCTAAAGGCTTCTCCTAGTTCTAAAAGTCAATGTTTCTATACCTGTTTATAGGAACACTAACCAATCTCATCATTAGGCACTACCGAAGAAAGTCAAGCAAAGTGGTCCACATCTGGGATCCTAGCACTCAGAAGGCTGAGGCAGGAGGACTGCTACAAGTTGAAAGGCACCTTTGGCTAAACAGTGAGTTCTAGGTCAGCCTTGACTACAGAGCAAGATCCTTTTTCAAAATATAGAGAAGAGGGAAAAGGCAGGGATAAGGAAGATAGAGGGAGGAGGGGAGAGAGAGCAAGCAAGACTGACTGACTGACTGACTGAATGAATGACTGCATGAATGAATGAACAAACAAAAAGATGAAAATTTAATTTCAGGCTATCCTGGACTACATAGCAATATCCTGTCTCAAACAAAACAAAAACATTTGCCATTGGTGGGGGTTATCAAAGTCAAGAGCAACTATGGAAAAGTTATGTGCAGTAAGTATACAATCCAACCTAGTAAGGACAAAGTGACATGAACAAAAAAGATGCCAAGTAAGAACAAACAAAAATCTGACCTACTTCTGAAGGCTTACCATTGAGTCAAGTTAACACACCTAAAAATCAAAAGAGTCACTAAAAATAAAAGATGGCAGTTTTTTTAAAGAAGAAAGCTCACAGGAGCAAAAGAAATTCAAAGATAAGTCAGCGATGAAAAGAAAAATCTAAAGATCAGCAGAAACTCTATTGTAACCCTATTTTTAAAGAACCGTGGGTTTGGAAAAGAAATCCAAGAATAGCTGTAACCTACTTTATGAAATCACAAACCTGACATCTTTGTATAGCCAAAGAGGCCCCCAAAACAGACCTTTAAACAGATATAATAAAAAAGAAAAGTCAATCCATCCTTGAACAAAACCATAGGGTACCATGTTTGACTCTGGTTGCTCTGATTGAAGACAGGACAGCAGCAGCAGGGCAATCAATGTGGCCACAGAGGTTTGAATGGTGATGTTACTGTTTCAGGCACCAAAAAAAGATAAAGACCCTTCAATCTTTAGAGATGAAGGACAAAGTAAAGAACAGAGAAAATTTATGAAATCACAAAAGGTGCAGAAATGTAGCCAAATCTTACAAGAATCCCTGAGGTTTGAAAGAGATCTGGTTTGGGCATTAAAAGGAAGTGTGATAGTAGCTAGGGTGCACAGCTCATTTCATCACATTCTTTATATAATAAATACTGGAAATTTTGTTTCAAGACCCCTCATATACAGAATTCAGGTTCTTGAATTTTAGAATTCATGAATTCTTTTTTCATAGCATCAAACAAAATGAGAGAGCAGTGTAAAGTTTTCGAGTCTCTAAGTAAAATAAGAATGGAATCAACTGGAGGGAAGACTAGATGATTACCTAAACATTTCATAATAATTAAAGAAATAAATATGCTCATTTCAAGAGAAAAAACATTTATCTATAGGAAACAAGCAACAAAAAATAAAATGCCAGCAATCATATTTGATATAAGAGAAATGACTTAGCACCACCCCACCCTGCCCCGCAATTAAACATGGATGGCTGCACAGCTCACTGGAGTTAGCCATGTACTGAGGCCATGTGATAAATAAGGAGAATTTTTCATTCATCAAAGAAAGGTCATAGTCCAAAGAATTAAAAGGAGGGTCAAAATATAAGTAAAAAATAAATTCTGATTACATGTTCTCTTTAAGTTTTAATAGACAGTATTTTTTATTATTGCTAATCCAAAACCATCTAGTTTGAATTGGTATGCCTGGATTGCTCAATAAACTTGGTTTATGCATTCATATAAAAATGATGACCCAAGGCCAGTGAGATGCCTCAGGGTTGGTAAAGGTGCTTGCCTCTAAGATTTGACAAAGTGTGTGTGTGTATGTGTGTGTGTGTGTGTGTGTGTGTGTGCGTGTGCGTGCATGTGCAGGATGGAGAGATGGCTCAGAGGTTAAGAATATTTACTGTTCTTGAAGGACCCTAGTTTGATTCCCAGCACCCACATGGTGGTTCACAACTACCCATAACTCTAGTTCTAGGGGATCTAATGTCCTGTTCCCACCTCCATGGGCACTGGACACACACATAGTATACATTCAGACATGCAGACAAAGCTCTCATAGATACAAAGAAAAATAATCCTAAAACAATTTTAAAAACTGAAACATGAAGACAGACATATTAAAAGGGTGAAAACTGACAAAGCCTTTTGCTATATTTTGAGCAAAAATATAATGTAATTTTACTCTAAAAACTGACTTTCCTGCTTAAAAGATAATATCCAATTCTCCAAAGATATTAAAAACTAGCATGCAGCTGCTATTATGATTAAAATTTTATTTACTATAAAGCAAACTTATTTTCATAATTTCAGCCTTTTATTTATGATAAAAATTTGGGTCTTATTTTAAATAGCAATCAGTTATTCTGGGACAATAAAGTCTTTTGCATGAAAAGTGGTCTACTTGAAAATATTTTTAAAAATAAAATAATAATATATTTTATTTTTAACTTAAATTTGAAATTAAATAAATTTTTATTTAATTTATTAGTAAATTAATTAAATTAAATGTTTATTTAAATTAAATTTAAAAATAAAATATTTCAAAAATATACACAAATTTTTGGATCCATATCATCTTAACAGGACAGTAAGACATTATTATAATCTTTAAAGCAACCAGAGGGTGGTACATATTCTCAAACATACTCCCTGTATATCATCAGCTAGAGAATATTTAGAAACATTAATGTGAATGGTAGTCAGACCAAGCACAGGTCCCATTTCAACTAAAGTTTAACATTGCTTTTATAGAATTACTTCATTTATTCTCTCAAAGATTTGGAAATGTTTGCTTTAGAATAATTTAGAATAATTATAATACGAATTTTCATAGTAACTAATAAAAAGAATGGTTGAGGGCTACGAGACAATGAGAACAATATTATCCGAACGCTCATTTTTTATTATAATAGACCTGGTTGAAATTTAGAGTATAAAATGAATTTTAAATTATAGTAATTTACAAAGGAGCTCAAAAGACAATCTTATCCATATGAAACATTTATGTATAACTCAGACCCCAAAAAGTTGCTCAGCAGACGTGTACCATTTCTTTCTATTAAGTAAGGCAGTATTCTTGCTAGAGGAACAGGGAAAAGACATACATTGAAGACAGTATGCAAGCTTAGGTCTACGTGAGACACTATGACAAAAAAATTGTTTTTGAAAATCTGCTGACAATTTCTAGTTTTCAGCTTGCCAATGCAACCTTAAAGGTGAATACAGAGTCAGAAGTCTCCACACACATGCAAGGGTGGTGCTTGGATCTTCTGCTGCAGTCACTCTTTTTAGATCATCATTTGTCTCTGGATCGCTTGTCATTAGTCTAAAGACACTGCACAACGAGCCTATTTCCAATGGTCTCACAGTGGGCCAGACATGGGCAGATGCTTCCATTAGATCCCAGGCACATAGTTCCAAGCTACAAAGCACTTCCCAGTGCCTTCCTTTAAGACTGCCCTCACAATGGCTGCTCAGGGTCCTGGGTAATATGCATGCGTTCCACATCAGTAAAACATCATCGTCCACTTCTAACCATAATGCTGTGGAAGCTATCCTAAGGAGGCTTTTGTTAGCAAGTCCTCTTTGTTATTTCATGTTTTCTAAGTATCTGGGGTGACGGTGATGCGACTCTCCATAAATATAGAAGCATGTGTTTAAAGTGCTTAGTCAATGTGCACCAAGGAAGCCAGGCTATGTTGTCTATCTTCAGGCTTCGCATTAGATAGAGGCTGATGCTGGTACTTTTTTTTTTAATCTGTTTTTCATATGGTAGGTTGCAACTCAATGTCACAACACACTTTTTTTAAAGATTTTCCAAAAACCAGGGAACGCAGAAAACAGAGAATGCCATTAACACAAGATTTCTGTGAGAGTTTTGCTTCATTATATGTATATGGAAACTGGGCTAGGATTTAAAAAGTATTTTTACTAGGGTCTCTGTACTAAAAATTGTGAAGAACTGCGGCCTAAACCTCCTCAAAACCCATGTGGACTTTCATTACCAGCCTTTCTTCGTCTGGGTAAGAGTTAACAGCTAAGGTTTCCAAACTCATGCACTCGTAAAGTATTTTATTTGAAACTTTCTTGCCCAGCAGAGAATTTTAAAACTCCATTTGAAACAGTCTAGAAGTGTGTTCAAGACCCCCAAATATGGTATTTCTTATTGAAAAGCTTTTAGTCTCTCAATACAGGGCCCTAAATATAAAACATTCTCATCTCTATGCCACCTCCCACTTATCCTTGTATTTCTTGCTGTGCCTAGGAGTTGGAGAACATAGTGACCACATGCTGAATGTTTTTCAGCACTCACTACTTGTGGAAACTCCAGGTGCATTTGCTTTTACTCAGTGTTCCATTGGAATCTACATAGATTACAGTCAAACGTGGTTAAGAAGATGTCTGTCTAGCCTTTGGAGCAAAATGTCCACCCCTGATTGTAAATTAAAATAGATGTTCTAATATCATATATTTCAAAGTAAAGCATGCTGATTAATAAGTTACACTCACTCCTAAGATTATGATATTAAATTCACAAGGCGAGGGTCTAACCAACTAAACCCTACCTGTCCCACATTATATTTCCAAAAAATTACAGAAGTAAAATTGCATACATACCCTCACTGTCCTTGAATTTCTTGATTGCCACAATTTCATGTGTTTCCTGGAAAAAGAAGCAGAGGTAAGAATCATTCCCTAGTCCCAACTGGGGATCCCAATTCTCTGGGGACAGCAGGACAAAGACACAGGTCACCATCTCCATCCACCATTTCTTTGTTTCAAAATCCTCTCTTATCACCCTGAAGACATTGTCAAGGATAGAGAAGAGGAGTGATAAGAGGTAAAGAACAGACACTACCATGATATGCATGAAACATAAATCTGAGCTGTTAATGGCTTCAAAAGTACAGGTTGTAAAAGAAATAAAAACAAAGAAGACATCCAGAACTATTAATATAACATTTTGGTATATTCCTTTCAGAATTCTTTTTCTCAACTTGGAATCATAATAGTGTACGCTTTGTTATATATTGTGCATGTCACTTCATATTGCCTAAGTAACATTCATACCTGTTGGTAAATAACTGTTTAAAGCTCCATTTGTTATTTAAACAGTCTATCAGTGAACATCCTCCAATAAGGGCATCTTCACTTCCACAGCAAATGCTCTGGATATAATGATATAGATGGCTCAAAGGCCACGAATGCTGAAGGCTCCTAAGACATACTGTCAAAATGACATACCCAATCACACATACCACTTTCACAGTTCCCTTGAGCAATATATAATATCCAGCTCATAGTCAGTGCCAAAACAGTTTATCATTACTTAAACGAATATATTTTTAATTCAATGTTAACAGCAGGTAAGGTTTTTAAAAATTTTAATTACATTTGGTTATCTATTGGAAGTTGGGGGTGCATACCACAACACATGGACAGATCAGACAACTGATGAGGGCTGGTTCTCTATTTTCATCATGGAGGTACCAAGGACCAAACTCAGGTTGCTCCGTTTGGCAACAAGGATCTTTATCCATTAGGGCCATCTTGTTGGCCCTGACTAGAGAAACTTCTATTATCTGCTAAATAAAATGAACTCTACCAGGGCTATTTATTTGTTGTTTGTTTCTACTGATGCATGGGTGAAAACTTGTTGCCAAACTGAAGGTTATTATTGTAGAGTATAATACAAGATCAATTCTGATATCACTGGCCTTTGTAATTTATATTCATCATGTTTTTGTGCCACAAGTCCGTACTTGAACATCATGGTTATTCATTCATATTTATGCATTTTGATATTTTAATGATTTCATTCCTTAAATCTTTAATCAATTATAATTTACTTTAGTAAATGTGGAAGTGAGCAACTTCAGATTTAATATAATTTATAAATGTTGAATCAATTTTCCCAGTCCCCTTTAGTGATGATTTGTAACTGTTGTATCTTAGCATCCTTACAAATTCTGAAGTTACATTCAGAGCTTTCTTGTCTGGTGTAGGCTATTGACCTATCTATTCTTATGCCAGAACTACTTTAAATTACTGGTACCTTAAACTTTTACATTAATATGAAGTTCTAGATCCTGGCTTTCTTGTTACTTGGCTGAATAAAACTAAGAACAGGTTTTGGCTGTTAAGCCTAACATAGCTATATGCATACAGGTTATTATGTCAACTTATTTACATATTCAGTGGCTTCACATTTACTAAAAGCCCTTTTCTACAACGGTTTTTCATGTATTTAAATACTTGATTTGCATTAGTTTTTGTTACATCACAAATCTATCTCTGAATACTATTCTGAGGCACTACCCTATTTTCCTATTATGTGAACACCCTCAGCCATGCAGCAAGCGGGCAGACACAGAATTTATGGAATAGCTTGAGATGTGGCTTAGTGGTAGAAAGCAAGCTTAGCATGTGTGAGGCTAAAAGAAAAAGGTGAGAAAGAAGGAAGGGAGGGAGGGATGGAGAGAGGAAGAGAGGATTAATTAATTTGGGGGAAGGGAATCTTGCATCCTTACAAATTATCTGTATGCTTGTAGCAAAACCCAGGAAAGTGCCACTCACATCACCAGCATTGGAAATCTTTATGCTTATTAAGACTGAAATGTCTTACAAGAAATCCATATAATAGCTATTTTTTTCAAGAGAAAAAAATGAGAGGATTTAAAAGAAGCCTTGCTCACGCTAGGGAGATAGCTTAGTTGGTAAAGTGCTTTGCCACTCAAGTATGAGGGAGGCCTTGAATTCGGTCCCATAACCCCTGGTAAAAAGTAAGGTGTGGTGGCATGAGCTTAGAAACTCACACTAGCCTACTAGAAGAGCTCCATGCCAGTGAGAGAACCTCTCTAAAATAAACAAAATGGATGGCATCTGACTGAATGACACCAGAGGTTGTCGCCTGGCCTCTCTTCCTATATCCCAAACATGTGCATTTCTCCCGTCCCACGAAAGCCTGCTGTTTTCTAACATAAATTATACTGACGGCACAGAAGGCTCTAAACAGGGAGCAAAGAATGCCATAATGGTCTCTGGTTTTGAGAAAAGAAGGCTATGTCCAATATGGTTTTTATACCTTAGATAACTAGATACCTTATTTTTTATACCTTAATTTTTTAGCTCATTTCTTTTCCTTGATGTAAAAAAAAACTGAAATCATCTGTCTATATTCTAGAAGAAATCCATGTGTTTGAGGTCTGAATTAATATCTGAAAAGTATTGATGTTCAGATTTTCTTCTAATAACCTTAAATACTGTTTCTACTCTAACCTTTCTAGTAATTTCCACTGTAAACCTTGTATCTTCCAGCTGTACCTTTCATAACTGCTTAATCAGTTTTGCTCAGTATTATGTCACCAATACCTACTGGATCAGGCACATAGTAGATATTTGATATTTAGTGACCATTCAGTGAGTGAATTATTCAAAAGCTGTGAATTATTCAAATGTAATCAATTTTGTTCTTCATGTGTTCCATTCTAGGTTTCTTAATCTTTCCTTATGTCAGTCAAGTCCTGAATTTATTGCCTTGGTTCAGTTTGTTCTACACTATTCAGGGCCAATCTCGACTGTTCCCTTTCAGGTGACAAAGCAGATGCCTTGACTTCATCTGCTTGTTAGACAACAGTCATTTTCATGACTGGGTGTTGCTTCTAAAGCTCAAGAGAAGATTTTATTTTGACTCTTCTTTTCACAGCCCTCCTCTACCCACAGACCGTTTTTAACCTAATACTCATTACCAAGATGGAAATTCAACATGACTGGCACCTGGCAGCAAACTGGGTCGATGGGTTTTTCAGCCGCCTGAACTTCAAATAAAGATGGATGTACTCAGAGCTTGATTTCAAAAGCGATGCCTAACAAACACCCTCCTCATTGGGCTTAGCTGGTTTGAACGCAGACTATTTCGGAAGGGTTTTCTGAACAAGAAGCCAAATGAACACATGTCGTTTGCTCTTTCCTATGTAGGCTCCAGCCACCTTGGTATTGGTGGCTTCCCCCACTTCTCTGTGGATGTTATTATATGTCTCTCCCAAGCCTTCTCTATTTCTTGTCTTACTTTATGTATTTGGGACCCGCTAGTCTCTAAAATGATCTGGGAATATGGATGTTAAATGGGCTACTGGGAATCTGAGAACTCCGGTTGCTTGGTGAGATGGCTGGCTGTCTTTAGACATAGGTGCAGGTCTTTTCCTCCTCCCTTTGGCTATCTTTTGCCTCAGCTAGTTTCAGAAAGTGTAATAAATAACATGACATTCAACACTGCTTTTTAATCTACTCTTGCTAATGAAATTCTCCCTGGAGTTTGTCACCAATCTTTGGAATTTTTTTTTAATTTACAGAACTATTAAAAGTTTCTGTTTTTCTTTGAAAATATTTCATGGGTTCTTAATGGAGAGGCAGGAGGTGATATGTCAATTTTTATTACTATTTCTACCATTATCCTGTGATGGTATACATAACAGAGGTGTGGACAAGGGAAAATGCATGAAAATGACGGAAGAACTTGCGCTTTAAATTCAGTCTATTCCCAAAGCATGTCATTGCCCCCACAACGTCTGCAGCAGAATGTCACCAGCTGTAGTTAGCAAGATAGACATAATCTGTTTCTTGTTTCAGTGTCCTGCTCTATTTTTAAAATGAGGTGGTGCGAAGTAGACATTTAAAGCAGTAAACTAAGAATGAGATAAAATATATCAACAATTCATTAATGGTAATTCCATCCTTTATTGTTTCTCAAAATTGGACTTAAAGATTACTTTGGAATACAAACAAAGAAAGATGAGATAATTTTTAGATAAGGGTTTCTGGATTACACTATCTCTATACTGAGGCATTTAATGTTTCCTAGAATAAGGTTTCTTCAGTGAAAGGAAAAAAAATCGAGCAGGGTGTGGTGCCACAGGCTTCTGGTTTCAGCATTTAGGACTTAGAGGCAGGAGTTTGGAGACGAGTCTGGCTTACGTGAGACTCTGCCTCAAAAAAGAAAACAGGCATGAAAAAATGTATGTTATGAGTAGGAACTAATGGAAAAGTACCTTGAAGGCCTGTAGCTATTTTTGCATCAAGATCTCAACTCCACTCAAAAACCAAACAAGCCTCCAGTCATACTGGACAGAGAGACTTGTGACTATGAATTCACTCCTGATGCTGAGTGTCTAAAGCTCCGAGTCATTTTGCTATCTAGGTTAAAATACACACCATGCAGCATGACCCAACAGTCGTGGATTAAGCTATTACAAAGCTTTTACTCTAATTAATTTTCTAATTATTCTCTGAGGAAGCCCTTTCTTAGGATAAATGCTTTTTTTGAAGATCCAAATATAAGTATTACAATTTGATAACCAAGGTATTTTAAGTCATTCTACATTTTATATGCAAAGAGCTCCATCAGTCTGTGTTCACACACTCACATGCCTATTCAGTAGAATCAAAACCTTATAATCAAAGATATACTTATTTTATGGACCAGTATGGGACCTTAAAAAAGCAAATTTACTTACTTTTTCTTAAAGGCAGGAGCTCATGTAGTCAAGGCTAGCCTTGAACTCCTGATCATCCTGACTTTACCTCTCAAATTATGGGATTATAAGTATGTGCTATATAATACAAGGCCAAGATAAGCTTTATTTTAGATTGCCATTTTAAATAATTTTTTTGTGTGTCAGGCCCCATGGTAAATACTCCCCACGGATTATTTCATGCCATCCTCAAATCACTATTCTGAGGAGCTTGTCCTGCCCAGTTTAGAGATGAGGATGCTGAAGGGAACAAATGAGAAGAAAATAAGCATGAAGAGGCCATTCAGAAACCCACAACTGTGCATGCGAAGCTAAGGAAGAGAGATGAGGATGCTAAATTTCATGGTATAAAAGTATAAGCTAAGTGTACCAAGAACACATAGCTAAGAGATAGAAGAAATGCAATTTCAAACCCAGTTGATGCTGGATGTCATTTTGGAAGCATGGTAGTGCTATACAGTCTTTTCAAACATCAAATGAACACATGTTGTAAAAGCGAGTAAGTTCTAACACACGCACAACACACAGAGTATACCTACCCCTTACCAAGGATGGATCATTATCTCATTTTTAATTCTATGTTTTTCTGAAAAGCATCTTAGCACTAACAAATATTTCCAGATGTTTTCTAACCATAGCTGCTATTATCTATATCTATATCTATATCTATATCTATATCTATATCTATATCTATATCTA
>LOJH01060582.1:0-10695 GCA_001685095.1 Ellobius talpinus
GCCACCCTTACACATTATAATGCCTCTCTTATCCGTCACCAACTAGTGTGTGCTAACACCTTCAAATTCAGACCAAAAAATTACTGAGGACAAGTCAAAGATAATTCTCATTGCATTAATTTATAGTGTGTTCAGAAAACAAGTAACACACTTCTCTTGGAGAGAAGGAAATCATACTTTCAGGGCTTTATGCATGTTGCTGTGTTACTGATGAATTTGATTATTCTCTCATGTACTGCTCAATTGGGAGGACAAATTCATGCATTCTCTTTGGGGATCTACAATAAGTGAAAATAGGCAAGTTGCTCTTTGGCAGGTAATCCTGTGCATTCTAACTTAGTGATAAAAAGCCTTCAGAGAACAAACTTTCCAAGCACCTGCTTTAAATAACAAAACAAGGAGTGTGGTGGTATACTCCTATAAGACTCCCACTGAAGGAGGCTGAGGCATGAGGAATATAAGTTCAAAGCTATCCTGTACAACAAAGCTAGACTTTGTGAATAAAACAAAGAAATCATTACATTATAATAAACATCCTAGTTAAGCAGGGAAGGATCATTTAAAGTGTCTATCATTGCACCTTGGGAACAGATCATCATCAGAATTCATACCAAAATACGCAAACAACTCTCCTAAGGATATAAAGGAGGCATGAGATGTACTAGCCTCACTTTCTTTGCTTATTTAGTGTTATTGTTGAGACTTAAATACAACCATCCTCTAATGCATGCACTATCCCTCCTATTAGCATTATTGGGGGAGAATGTGCTTCATTAGGCCTTAACTGCACATACACGTTTCTGATTTAGGTCATAGCTTTGCTGGAGCAGCAGAGGGAGTCACTCTCAGGAGAAGCACTGGGGATTGTAGCCATTTCTGGAAGATTCTGTAGGCCTAGATCACATGTAGTTGACCCTTGTGTCTGAGGCACTTAAAATCAAATCTGTTTCCATTTCCTGCACACTCATTTGAATAGAGTGTGTATTAGAAGTGATGTTCCTAACAAACTACTCTGGTCCACTAGTATTATGTCCCAGACTGTGTGTTGCTTGTTGGAGACTTAGACTTGAATAAACTGTCTTCAACCTCAAGACAGGCCTGTCAGCATAGCCTATCAGTTTCTGAGTTATAACACTGGGTACAGATATGTTCCTTGTGTCAAAGAGGCCATCTTTCTTCCATGAGTGATAGTGGGGACAATTCTAACATTTTTATACATAGAGGATTAATGGCAATGATTTGGTGGCCAGTAGCAGGGAGGGGACACTTGGGGGTTGAGGCTGTCCAGACATGCACTCTCATTCATTCTTCCTCCTCTTCTGCGCTGGCTGGTAACTCATGATCCGCACACCTCTGCCCCCACCTGATCCCATTACTGGGATTAGAGCTGCGCACCACTATGTGTAGGTTGGAAGTGGGACTTTTCTGGAAGTCTTTCAAAAGTAGTACTTGTATTCAGGTCCACCTACTTCTTGATAATGAGGATTGAGTCTAGGTCCCTGTACATGTTGTGCTAGGCAAGTGCTCTGTCGTGAAGCTGTAGCCTCCTCCCTATTGACTTGGAGATAGTGTCTTTTTTTATGATTTTGGGGAGGTACCAGACAAGAACTGCTCATGCTGTGCTGTGTACCTGCTCTTTCTGTTAGCCCAACGCCTCATAATTCTCCCGTCCTCTACTCGCTGCATGTCCATGCCCAAGTTATTTAACTTTTCAGTGCCTTAGTTTCCTCACATGGAAGATGAGAAAATATATGCTATAGTCATACTAGGGTTGAATTAATAAATGTAAACCAAAGAGAGTAGTAGGTAGCTCTCAGGAAGGATTGTAATTCCTTGGCTTCCAACTTAGTAAAAAAAAAAACAGCAAAAAGTGAGACAAATGTACCAGTACTTCAATTTACTCAACTCTATTTGAATTTTCAGATTTAATCTCTTGTGATTGTAGTGAACATAAACAATAAAACAGTCATTGATATCTCTTCATGTCCCTCTCTGACCAACTTTGAAGACAAAGCTAAAGATTTCAAGGGACCTTTATGTTTATTTTGCTTATAGTTAAGACAAACACATTTCTCCAGCAAAACTGCCATTCTCTTTTAAATTACTGATTGTGAAGTTCTGCACTTTACCTCAAATACCTTATCTTCCCTCTGTTCTCTCTCTTCCCTGTTTCAATTACCATCTCTCAATCTCTTAATCAACAACTTCCTGGACCTCTGAATGGATTCCTTTATTCTACTGCTTACTTGTATTTATTGCTGTTTGTATTTGTGAAGGAGGACTCCATGAATCTGAGAACTTTTATATAGAATGTCAGTTCCAGGATGTTTTAAATACAAACTCAGTGACAGTTCTGTGCTACTGGGTTGAATTTTGAAATGCTGCCATATTCTTATTTGTAATTTTTTAGATGTAGCCTATAGTTTATCTTGTATTTTGTCTTAAAATTTACAAAGTTTTGATAGAAATTATTTTGTGCAAGTATCTCTGTGAACTCACAGAATCAGAAGTACTGAATGTGTATATCCTCTCTAGCAATTTGTATATGCCAAAATACTTCTTTATGAAAGTTTAATATGTATGTCTCCAGTAGTTATACTCTTTATAAGGAAAAATTAGAAAATATCAAGCTATAATTTGAGCATTCATTTAAAAGTGTTGGTTTGCATTTGAAATCTGGCCTTTCTCTCATTCTGAGCACTACTGCCCCCACAGAATAATACAGGGAAGTTCTGAAATACACAAAAGAATGTACTAGAATTAAGGCACTTAAACAGACCTTCTCCACACAGGGCTGAAGTACTGTGACATCAATTAAACTGAAGTTGTAATCTAAAAAGTCAGGTACAACTTTGAAAGTGCCTAACCTGCAGAATTTTGTCCTTACATCAGTATACCTTTTATTAGCAGTGAACAGTAACTCAAAAGTGCTTTGTGTTGCAAAGTGAAGCATAACACATGAAAACTACAATGTTTGGGGAATAGCCTCTGCTAATTAAACCACGCACCGTGTCTTACTTTCCCATGGAAGAGAACGGCGGGAACAAGGTGAACTTTCATCATATTGACATGCCTACTGGAGTTCTTATTTCAAATACGAGGGATAGCATAATCCTATTAATATATGATATTGATTAATCAAATTTAACTCCAGAGTTACAAGCCTTATTTATTTTAAAATGTTGTGAGAATAGGGGGCTTTACTTTCATTAATCATTTTGTCATGCAACTCCTATGGCTAGTTTCATTTCTCAGCAATTATGAGAGCAGTAAAAAGCCCTTGGAAAATGAGCAGATACTTTTTGTCCAGTTATGGATGCCAAACAGAAACTCCTTCAATACATTTAACAGGCTTATTGATGAGTGCTAGAATTTCTAAAAGTCTTAATTGATTATTTAATTGTGGACTACTCAAACTTAAGTATAATTCATTGTCTTCTATTTTTCCCCTATTGAAAAGTCTTATATAGGAAGCTTAATTTAAATAAAAAATAGGTTGGTGCTTATATATTAAAATGTTTCTGAAGTTCACTTATTAAACCAAATATGTCCAGGAACATAAATGTTGGCCTTTGTTTCTCACAGTTCTTAAAGGCTAAGGTGGGTATAGAAATTATGAAAATATTACAAGATAGTAATATAAAAGTTTTGAAGTAAAAACTTTGAGAAAAATTATCATGTAAAATTAATTCAGAAGATACATTCTCACAGAAAACAGAAGTTTTATATTGTGTTGAGTTGTATGATGCAACATATTTCTAATCATTAGCAAAGAAAATTCAAAAATAAGATTAAAGGAAGGAGTATTTTATCATTCTACTTCCTATATGTTTACAAGTTTGTTACTTGTACTTAAATAGTCTAAATAATTACGCTATTTTTTAAAAAAACCATGAACTGAAGGAGTCCTTTTGAAAAACTAACTCCTTTAAAATTAAGCAGATGGTCAATTTATTTTGACAGAACCTAAAAATGACAGTGACCATAACTGTGAACTATTTTGTGGCTTTTGAGATCTCTGTTATCTCTAATGTAAGCCAAACAAACCCCAAATTAGCACCTCAACAAAAACTGGAAGATAGGAAAGAGGAGTAAATTCTGATAAGTGAGATTGTACTCGCTTTGGCTTTTGGGCAAAAGAAAAGTGATATATGGTATCTCCTTCGAGTAAAGACTGCAAAATGTACACATTGTGGCCACCCAGTGGAAAGTCTCAACTTTAGCAAGTAGTAAGGCTGAATCACTCTAAATAGAACAGCAACTATATTGCCTCTCTTTTTCTTTGCAATCTTCTTCATTCTGGATCCCTAAAATGATGAGAGACTGTGACTTAAGTTGACTGAGGGACTCAACCTCAGGACTGAAGGAAGCTGACACTTGCCCCCTCTTCACACACAGGGCCCTCACCTACCTTGGAAAACAGAAACTCAACTCTGTGACTCTTTCAGGAGTGGAGGGGAATCTTTTTGTTTGCTTGTTTTTATCATTCATTATTAGTTCAATCTGAACTAGAGGCCTAAGTAAGACTGATTTCTCCTCAGAATATTGACGAAGTTAAAGATATAAAGCTCACATATAAATCATGTTGTCTTTCTCCAGCTGACAAAATATTTCCAAAGGATTTTCAAGGGCTGTGTTTAAGAAGTTGTATCCGGATCTTTCATGTACCTGTTTAAGCAAGATATGCTTGACTGGGAATTAGATGAGTGCTAATCTGAGACCCACCAGTGATTTTTTTTTTTTGGAAATGCATCACTTAATCTGAAGCTACCTTGTTAAACATCACCACTGGCAACAATACCCTGTTGTTTCCAAAGGCTCACCTGCTTGGTAAAAATCCGATAGCATAATGCTCAAATTATATGGGAATTCTTAGGGACAATTGTCTCTAAAATTGAATTTGCTTAAGTGGAACTGATTTAATAGAATTACAGTGCATTTGGAAAGTGTTATCACTGTCTGCCTCTCCATGCTGAGTGAAATCTTTATTTTGATACCACTACTACACACATGTATCTCTCTATAAATAATGAAAAAGACTACAGTGAAACTGTTACCATTTCCTTGCAATCACAAGATTGAGAAAACTAGAAAGATGGCTGGGAAAATTTTCAGCTGTAGGTATGACGTCCTAGTTGCAAACAGTAGGGATTGTTTTACTGAATTTATTGTAAGTCAAATGAAAGACATTTTTAATGACTTAAGTAACTGTAATTTTTCTAGGATGATATTTTCACACAGAGATTTTAATAAAATGAGTAAATTATAAAGAGTAGATACAGTTTGGTAATCTGCTATGAACATGCATGTGTATGTGAGGGTATGTGTAGCAATATGAGTGTGCATTGTGTATCTGTAATATCTTTGATTTTTTAGAAGAAAACATTTATTTTCAAAGAGAAAACAAACCTGTCTAACAAATGCTTTATTTTTACTTATAGAGCTCATTTCTGAAGGTGATTATAAACTGGCAACTCAGATTTAATCACAAATTTCCTAATAAAAAATACACCCTACTTTTCTGCAGAAAGTTGCCTTTGCAAATTACTGAGTCATTTCATTGTGTGGTGTAGAGACATGCCTGTCTCATCTGTTAACGACAAGTTGTCTCCCGATACCAAGTGAGGTCTACTTTCTGTGGCCTATGGCAAACTTCTGATGTTTTCCCCCATAGCCTTGTTGTGGGCTCTCATTCACTGACTACAGTTGAATGTCTATGATCAGTAGAATATCTATTTCCAAGCAGATAGGGGGAAGAACTCTTTCACAGGGCCCTGAATCTTTCTGACTTCTCTAAGAGAGTCAGGGTTGTTCTGGACGTGCCATCCATAAAATGATCTTATACATGGGCCCACTGAAGGCAGGGTCAGGTTGGCTGTTACATATATAGCAATTTTGAACTGGCATTTTAAAAGTCCACAAATTCAAGAATTCAGATGACCATGTTCAACACTGAATCATGCAAACATCCTTCGTGGTTGACAGGGGGTTTTCATAGCAAAACACATACTGTGAAAAATGACAAAGGAACTATTATTCCTCACAAAGTTTTGTGATTACAAGTCTAAAAGTTAATTGGAAAGGTTGCCTGTTTAATGCTGAATTGCAAATTTAAAATGAGGATCTTAAAGATAACAGCAGACTCCAGAGTCCTTGGGTTTATTTAGCATTCAGTGACAGTCACTAAGTTAGGGAAAGGAATGTTCAAACAACACACTTGAGGAAAAGTGATTTTTATAGGAAGGAACCATTTCTGCTAATAGCCAGTAACTGCACATAACCCCGCTGACATTAAAAGTCCATTAGCTAAGCCCAGTTTAAATACCAGCTGATGCCGTGTCAGCTAAATGTATGCTGGCATGTTTTCATAGAATGCAGTAAAAGCCGTTCTGTATTTCCTTTCTAAACCTATGTACATTAAGTAAAACAAATGCCATCTGATAGTAGTAGCAGGACTGCTGCTAAAGAGGCAGAGATTTGTGATGAAACAAAAATAGCAGTCTCTGTAACAAGAAGATAATATGTGGCAGTGATGGCTTTAAACTGGAGGCTTTGAAAGAAATCATCTGGAGTAGTTTAAGCTGACATTCTAAAGGAGTTGTTTCCATAGGAGCCTGCATTCACATAAGGTGCCCTGAGAAGTTCACTTAAAGAGGTTTTTTTTCCTGCTATTAGCTACAATGTTTATTTTTCCATATACTATGAAACCACAGGAAGTCCATCCGCAAACGGTTGTGTGTGTAAGTGGGGAGGCGAGTGAGGGTCTGGAGAAGGATCGCACGAAAGCACAGGTATAATTTAACACGCTAATATTTATAAATGATCCCTGGGGCAATATTTTAGAAGTTATGCAATATGTATGTGCTGTCTGCAATGAAAGTAAAGGTTGGAAATGCTCATACCAGGCCCCCACCGAATTCCTTAAAGATATTTCTCACCTTTAGAAAATTTTAGACAAAACTTGGATACGGTTAATTATTATAGACTCTGCAATCTCTTGTAAATCATCTGAGAATAGGCTGTAAGCCAGTGTTCTGTAAGTGTGACACCATTGTGGTGCTGAACACGGCTGCTCCATCATCTGGTGTGAGCAGAAACCTGGGCAGTAATTAATCAGTGGCTGTCATGCTCACACCACTCTAAAGCACTAGGAGACCACCCGAGCCACCTCCCCCTTCCCCATTATCAGGCCATTAGCAAAACCCAGCATAAGTCAGGAGGGCGGAGCCCAAGTCAGCACATGACCCCATCACATGTGCACAAGCTCCCTGAGCAGCATCTTAATCTTCACTGAAATTCTTACATTTTCTTCCTTTGGGGTTCTGAGTTCTGTTCTCTAACCAAATGTCACAACTTTTACTTATTTCTACATCGAAATTAAGTGAGCATTTTTTTTTCACATGATAAAAAGTAAAAGTCTTACATGTCCCTCTATTTCTTAAAAAGAATGATAGCAAAAAAGAAAAAGCCTACACTTTAACAAAAGCAGAAATTTTTCCTTTGGTGTGAATAGATTCTCATACAAGCATTTCTTAACAGTTAGTGTCACTAACTGTTTTAATACATCCCAGGACACTGTAAATGTTCATTTTGAATAAATTGTGAGCTTCCATGGTCAGAGTTTATGAAATTAAATTACTAACCAAAATCCCATTTACTGACATACTATATGAGGGGCTTGGTGAATAAACTTGTCTTTAGTGCATAACACAGGCATTAATAACAGATGGGAACATGTCTCACTCCAAACAAGTGAACTTTGATTTTTAATTTTCAACCTATTTTTAAAGACTAAAACATCTTTTATAATGGCTATTTCCATACTTTTTTTTTCTTTTGTAGTGCTTGAAATTTAATTCTATTGTGAAATGAAAAGAGAATGCCATTGTATTTGGCTGCATAATAAATGTGTACCCATCTACAAACTTGTATTACGAAATTGAATTATGTTGAAAATATAACAAGATGGTCATAGATTGATTAAAATTGGACAGTTATTACATTAGCTGAGAACAATTATTTTTGGAAAATAACTCCATGCTGTGTAATAGACTTGCTGTCTTGGGCAGTTTGAAAAGAATGCACCCCTCTTGGTATGACTACAGTTTTTCAAAGAATGGAGTAAACACATTCCCACGTAAATGTGTTAATTTATGCTTGTAAGGCTTTTCTGAAAATAGTCTATGTCCATTCTGAGATTTATCATGACCGCATTCACATAAGTGGATGGCTTTATTTCTCCCCTCTTTTCTGTCTCTCTCTCCTTCTGTCTCTTTTCTTGACTACCAGGAAATTAAAATCATACTATTCGCATGCCTGTGCACACATGGGAATGTAGCCTGCATCTGAGTGTTTAGGTGTGATAATTTTCAAGTTGAACCAAAATATAAAATATAACAAAATTGATTTAAATATTCATATGTATGAACAGTGGGTATCCTGTGACAACTGGTACTAGAAATCCTGCCATTATGTCTGTGAGTCCCTTGGCAAAAATGAGTAAAGTGTGCTGAACTTTGTGTCAGGCAATCATGTACAAGTATAAAATCTTAGTTTCACTTCACATTGGGAGCAAAAGATAATAATTGTAGTATTGATGTTGTAGAACTGTAGGGAGGAATGGGGTTATGCAAAGTGAAGAGCTGAGGACAGATCTTGGCACTAGGCAAGCACTTTGTGCACTTTGGTCTTTGATATAGCTGTTGCTATTTTATTATCGTAAATGCCTACACTACATAACTGTTTTCATTTGGCATTGCTAAAATTCTATTACAAGAATGAGAGGACTGTGTTCAGTTGGGATTACTATCAAATGGAGGAACAGCTTATGGACCAACAAAAATGTTTTATTAAAGATACATTTTTAAAATGTCACATTTTAAAAGTCAAAAGCTATACCAAATTATGATACATTTTGCACTAAGGTACTTTGGAAATTAATATTTGCTTTAGTGTGAGTTAAGAACACAGTTCTTTTTACTTTATGTATATGAGTGTTTGCTGTGTGTATGTGTATGTGCCTCTAGAAGCCAGAAGAGGGTATATGACCCCCGTAACTGGTATGCCAGTCATTTGTGCATCATGTAGGTCCTGGGAGTCAAACCCTAGTCCTCCATAAGAATTAGAAGTGCTCTTATCCGTTCAGCTATCTCATTAGCCCCAGTGACATTTTTTAATAGCAAATTCTGAATCTAGAATGTATTTCAGCTAAACTAGCATTTGATAACTTTAGGTGAAAAACACTCATTTATTCTTTTTAAGCTATGCATTGCAACGTTTGTTAAATGGAGGTTAAGGACTAAGAAAAATTAATTATTGAACTCTATTTTTGGCTAATATTTAAACTCTTTCTAAAGGAATTGAAACAATTAACCTTTTTCATTATGTCAAAAGTTTTAACATTGCAAAGCATTTACTGATTCTAATATGAAAGCAAAAGTTAATTAAACTAAAATTTCCAAGCAAGGCCAGAGTTCTTCATATGCTCAAGGTATACATTAAGATAAAAGCCAAAAAGAGAGAAGAAATTAATTACTTGCCCAAACTCTTCAATGTATCTGCATGTATAGCGTGTACATGTATGTGGGTGGGGGTATCTAGCTATTACTGGATCTGGTCTGCACTTCATTGAATTAAATATTTTAAATGGATTCAAGGAGAGGCCAATGGAGCTCTGCAGTTTCTCATAGGCATCCATCTACAACTTATGTTCTGTAAGAACGAAAAAGAACATTTGCAAAGATTATAGTCCTGTTTGCAAAAACGTTTCCAGTGTGTAGTTATAAAAGGAAAATTTATGGTTGGTTGAATAATGACTATTTTGAGAAGAGAATGGGCAAAGAAGTTTCCCAGTTCCAAAGACTATCCACTATTGTATTTTATGGTTCACTGTGACATTACTCATACTTTTGTTCTTTTGTTTTATATTTTTTTCAAAATATGTCCACTTGATAAGTGCATAACCAAAGAGCACAACACAAACTACTGCAGTTCTAGACCCTTTAGCACCAAAATGTGATACATACATTGAACGATATAGTGAACAAGGGCCCGGCATTCACTACATTAGAACTCTCCCTTAGGGGGCAGACATCTCTTTGTAGTTTGTGTTGTACAAACATAAGATTTAATGTCACTTATTTTTTAACTCTGCTTTGTCCTTCCCCACTTCCCTAAATGGTGTCCTAAGAAACATCCACTTTTTGAAAAGGGAAAGTTATAGGGACTCTATATAATCAGAAGTGAGTGTCTTCTACATAATTTCAAAAACTCTTATCTTCATAGATCTTATTCTGTTGAAAGAATCCAGAAAAGCAATCTGGAATGTTTTTGATGATTGATTGGCCTGTTTATCTGGTGTTTATCACTACATATAGCATTTAATTTTAGTTTTCTTGGAGGATTTCCAGGAGTAAAAAACACAGTGCCTGAGTGATGAGCCTGTACTTTTGATTCCCTCTAGCATGTGTCGTCTCCTTAAGGTAAAATCAAGCTTCTCAATGTTGATGTTTTAAACACTAAGCTGGTTTACAGACTGTCAGTATGCAATTGCCAAAGGTTTTTGCTTCATTTTTTAATTGATGTAAGCACTACCTATAGTTCCTAGAATAGATGATTTGCTATTATTTTACTGAACGGGTAGAGGAGCCATTCAGAAAGCTATATTATTGAAACCAGAAATTATTTCTTAAAGTC
>LOJH01060583.1:0-11107 GCA_001685095.1 Ellobius talpinus
GGTCCTGACTTCCTTGCTCATAATCTCCTTCCTTCTGCTCCTCATTTGGACCTCTGGTGCTTTTCTTTAGTTGACTTTCACTTATTCTGAGAATCAGTGTCTGAAATCAAGAGTGTGATACATCTGTCATGCATGTTACATAACATAATATAATACATGTCAAGTAAAATGTGTAGTACCATTTCACTTGAATTTTAATAAATAAAGCTTGCCTTAAGATCAGAGTGTAAAACAGCCCCATTGGTCAGCCTTACACCAGGCAGTGGTAACACACACCTTTAATCCCAGTGGCCATACTGGTTTCCATGGTAACCGGGTGGTGCATGCCTTTAATCCCAGTGGTGCACTCGTTTAATCCCAGTCCTACAGAGGATTATAAGAAGGGAGGAAACAGTTCTCAGGCACAGTCTCATTATGAGATTCCTGGAGACAGGATCACCATTTTGGATTTTGGACTGAGGTTGAGGTAAGAGACAGTGGCTGGCTACTTTGCGTTTTGGATCTTCAGGTTGAATCCCAATTTCTCTCTGAGTTTTTATTAATTGTGCTTCAAAAATGTATATTTCACAATATGGAGCCATTTAGAACTCAGTCTGTCAGGGGTATCATTGGATTATATTCACTAACTCCCATTTTTAAGGGATAAAAATTGGGGAGGACATGGGTGAATGAGTTTAAAACTTCATTAGGGATATTCTATGTACACACATGTATGCATAACTATATACATTTATGCATCATATTCCTCACATTTTATGAGAAGCAGTAAGAATTTGATAGTAGAAAAACACAAAGAAAAGAAATCTTCCCTTCACACCCTTTACTAACCCCAGACTTAGTTTCATCTTATAGATTCTTATAGATTCATTCACTTGCACATTTATCCATCTATCCTCCCATCTCACCATCCATCCATCCATCAATCCATCCCTCCCTCCATCTCTCCATCACCCATCTATCATCCATACATCCATGCATCCATCCATGAATCCATGCATCCATCCATAAATCCATGCATCCATCCATCCATCCATCAATCCATCCTTCCCTCCATCTATCCATCACCCATCTATCATCCATGCATCCATGCATCCATGCATCCATCCATCCATCTATCCATCAATCACCCATCCATCCATCCATCCAACCATCCAATGCATCTATACATTCAACAATTGGATAGTGAATGTCTGCTATGCTAAAGACAAATAGAAATGAATATTAGGAGTTCAGTCTTTAATGAGCTCAGAATCTACAATCAGAACATTGTAAATAAAATACCAGTTCCTGGTGGGAAAAAGCTGAATCAGAAGTGGTGAGGGACCCAGGAATTGGTGGTTGATAATCCTCAGGAGTGTTAGGCTATGTCATTCATGGTGCTGGATTTAAACAGAAAGCAAACAAGCAAATGAAAGATCTCTCCTTTTCAGTTTTGTCTTTTTATCACATAAAACCATTTATTTCTCAAGTAGTCAAGGACATTGAATGCTCTCTTTTACCTAGATGGACCTGTTAGGCCTCAACACAAGTCTTCTTTAGTGACTTCTCATGACTCACCTATTTTTATTTCTATGAAGAAAGGCTTGAATGGTTCAGTCAGAAGATATTTCTGTTGTCCCTTCTAAACCTTATTTATCCTGCTATATTGCCCTTGGGAAAGGTTCACCCATCTAATGCTTTTGCTATGTGCTTAAAGAAGTACCCATCTAGATAGCTATGTGAATATGTGCATCCTAGAATGTTCATTGTAGTATTGTGATGAAAAGTACAAATCATGCTGGAATTACTACAATATAAAACTCTTTTATAACAATGTGAATAGAGTCAAGAGTGGTGGTGTATGCTTATGAGTCCAGCACTCAGGAGACTGAGTCAGAAAGATCATTAGTTTAGGCAATCTTGACTTACCAGCAATACCTTATCTCAATGCGTGTGTGTGTATGCATATGTATATATTAACAAGAAAGGATCTTCCAAACACATGAAGTGAAAATCAAAACCAAGTTCTAGAACCACATGTATAATGTTGTATTATTTGCATAAAAATATGACTTAACATATACATATAAAGTTTGGTAGGAAGGTTTGAAATCATAAAGAGAGGCTGTTGAGGAGATGGGATATAAGTTAGCCTAACATTTGACTGCATATTCTCTTCTAAGTACAACCATATTTTGTACATTTTCATAATTTTTAGAAGTAACGAAAAAACCCCAGCAACTCTAAAGGCATTCATGATTAAAGGGAAGGGGAAAATATGAAAGGCTTCATGCAGAGGAAGGCAGGCTGGATGAGGCTACAGATCATGGCTGTACAAACCCATGGGTCAGATTCTTACATTGTATTAATTAGAGCCTGGGTGACAGACAAAACTAGACTTGTCCCTTTCTGCTCAATCACAACTCTTTCTATAGGCCCCAGTTTCCATGTACTGCTCTGTACGAGCCTTTCTACTCACCTTCTCACTCTCTGGATCCAAGGCCCAAATGCCTTCTATATGCCACTCTTCCTTCCTTCTTGGGCTTGCTGCTTGGCAAGACGTTGACTTGGCCCATGCTGTGGCCTTCTTCCCAGTCTCCTTCCATTACAAATCTTTACTGGCACAAGATCCAGTCTCCTAAAGCATAAAAGTAACATTTTTTTCCCATCTTGATTAGAAACCTTAAATGAATCTCTTAGTCATGGGATTAATATTGTGTGTGTGCTATTTTGAGTTCTTCTGACCCTGCACAATGAGGCTCATCGGTTGTGTCCTTAAGGATATCTACATGGACTTCTTTCCATCCTGTGTCATCATTTCTGCCTTTTCTCCATGTTTTTCCCTTCAAACATTTGTTTCTTTTTTTTCTCATGTGAAAGGACTGAAGGTCCACTCCCTTATGTGGTGGCCACTGTAGTTGCATTGATCTCCTTTATTCAGTGCACCATAGCATGGCTTCTGCATACATGGTATTGTATGTACTCCAGGTAAGAACTGGACAGTGGGCAACAGAGACCACCATGGTCCAGCCCCTTCCAAGGCTCAGGCAAATCCCAAGGAGACAAGAAAGCAATATTTTCGAATTTGAGAATAAACCTGGGATGAGAGAAAACTTGGAGGAAGGAGGAAGAAGGAGCATGATAATGTTGGTGATAAAGTAGGGGCAGAGAAGACACTATGATAATAAAAAAAACTAATCTGAAGGGGTGGTGCTTTAGTTGGACTCAGAGAGCTTAAAGGAGTCATAAACAGGGTATGTTCCATGGTGGAAGAATATTACAAGCAGGGACTAGCATAATATAATGTGAGGATATATTCAAGGATGTCAAAGCTAAAACAATAGAAAACCCAAATAAACAGAATATAACAAACAGTCTACTTGGATAAGGGTCTTAAAAAGAAAATTAATTCGAGAAAGTTAGTGGGTACTATGGCAGCAGGTGATGTTGAAGAAAAAAAGGGCTTCAAAAATTAGGATTTCAAAGTCACACGAAGCATTTTGGTTTATTCTAATGCAATCCCATGTTGTGTGTGTGTGTGTGTGTGTGTGTGTAGGGATCTTATGTCGAAAGGGGAGATCATTCGTCCAGTATTGCGGTTCCCCTTACCATTGCTCTTAGCACCTGGCAGGATGTCCTACTCACAGCTGCTGCTGTGTCAGTGTGTGCTGCGTTATTGCCTCCTGTGGCTGTGATTCAGACTTAACCACACTGCAGCAGGAGATGAGTCTAGTGCTCTTTATCCCTGTTTTATTCAGCAAGCTAGCTATGTAGGTAGAAGGTAAATATTTTAACAATCTATTTTCAGCTCATTAGTCAAATATTCACTGGTAGCTCTTCAGACATTTAAATTTTCACTGAAATGGTTTTGAGGTTTTCTTCACCAGAAATTTGTTTTTCCCCCATAAATATATTTAAGTGTTCTTGTAATCCCACAAATAATTCAAGTTTTAGTTCTTTAGAATGTATAATAGACATTTTCAATTTTTAGATATGGAATACAAAACTTTGGAAGTCATACAGTACTTGTTCAAGGTCACCTATTCAAGTGACACTCATGCTTTCTGGGTCTCTCTCTTGCTTGGTTACATTGCTTCTCCTTTTTATTTACCTAAATAGAAATACCTTCTATTTAGGTTTTATCTAATACACTATCATTGCTAAAGAGGTGACTTATGGTAATTTACTTAATTTTCTTTCAGTTGAAAAGTACCTATATAATTTTTGATTAAAAAGTACTTGGTATTTCATAAATGTGTATAATAAATTTTAGTTAATTTTATATTTCTAGTAACCTGTTTCTTCTCATTTATCTCTTCCACTGAAACCCTTCTTCCTGGTAATAAGACCCCTTCATACTTGTGTTTCTTTCTTAATTAAAGATTTAATTAGGGTTGATGAAGCCAAATGAGAATTTTACTTCTGTTTGTTTTTAGGCTTAAAAACTGTGTACTACTTAGGAATCATCACTACTGACAAAATGTTTAAAATGTTTGGTTTCCGTGGTTGAATTTTTGGAAGTAGGAGTGATGTGAGAGACTGTAAGGTTTCCAGAACTAACTTCAGAGCTGGGCCCTTCTAGGAAAAGGAAATGACCCTTGTTTGGTCAGATAGATAGAGGGAAGGTCATTGGTAGCATTGCATCAGATGAGGAATGCGACTTGTGAATGAGCAAGTTGTTTCCAGGGTAAGGGACCGAGAATGACAGGTAATCATTATGTGGTTAGCACACTTCAGAAGCAGAGCACATGAGGACAGTAATCCTTACAGAAAATATGCATGTGACACTTTTGATACCTTCAGTGTTCTGTCATTTTATCTTCATAGAAAACCTGCCAGGTTTCCAGTAGGGAGCATCTTGGCTGGAGACAAGTGAGTAAAGGTGAGGGAATGAAGAGGTGGCATAAGATTGGTCCAGGGAGAGCCTGATTGTGCAGGCAGTGGTAGAAGTCCATAACCCATCCTTTTAACCACACAGTTTCCAGGTCCTCTGTTTTAGCAACTCCATTCCCTCTGTTGTGTGTTGGTGATTTTAGAAATAACCCAATAGTTTACAAAATCAAGTCTTCCATGTGTGATAGACAATGAAGTTGTGGAGACTGAATTGTAAAGCAAGTCTCTGTGGGGCCGGAAAGATAGCACAACAGGTAAAGGCATTTACCATAGAAGCCTGGTGACTTGAATCCAAGTCCCTGAATCTGCATAAATTTGGAAGAAGAGAACAGCTCCACAAAGATGTCCTCTGACCTCTGCATGTGCATTGAGGCACACATGTGTTCCTTCCCATTGTATACATGATAAAGCTTTGGAGTTCTAATTATATTTCAGACATAGTACTTAGCAATAGGGTCAAAGGTGAATAGGGTTTGGTTATTGAAAAAGAGAGACCTCCTGTAGTTGGGATGTCAAATTTGCAATGGGGGTGATTGTACTGATAGCTTCTGCTAAGGAAATTATTACAAGATTATAGGGGAAGAATACAGGGAGCTTTTTTTGGGGGGGTACCTGAAAGATGGAGTACTAAAGGAGACCTGCATGAAGTCTTGAAGGATTCTTATAATTTAATGTCCTGTTCTCTGTTTTGAGTTGACTGAACTAAACAAAGAATGGAAGGAAGGAGCAGCTTGTGCAGAGGCAGGCAGAAGGCAAGACAATCATGTGATTAGGGCATAAGATGAAACTGGGGAGGTGATGGTTGTCAGTTATCTAAAAATGCCAGGGTGGGGTGAATGTGTTGCTTCTCTATTAAAAATTGTAGCATGCCTCTGGAATTTACATCCTAAATGCTAGATGAAATTTGGGCACAGATAGTTATAACTATGCCTTCCCATCTTTTGATGTTTCAATTTAGAATTCATCTTTCATTAGAATTGAGAACATCTTGGGGTTTAACTTGGTCCTCCATTATGATCCATAGTGCTTATGCTTAATGCTTATAGAAAAGGTAGCCTGGCTGCTTTATTTTAGGGCTGCTGGAGAGAGATACTTTCTCACATTTTTCAGCCATTGCTGCCCAAATGTGAGCTATTTCTGAGTTGGAGGTCAGCTATGGTTGCCTCAGAAGCACTCTTTCCTATTTGGGATAAGAACAGGGACAGAAGATGACAGGAAGGCCATTTTCTCTTGGTCTCCACTGTAGACAAATCCTCACAAATGTAACTGCTTTCAGCAGTGCATGCTTATTCTCTTACTGGACATAAAGTGGATAAAATCTGATTATCTTAGTCTGAATTTAAAGTGTTCAAGATGGGTTCTTTATGGACACTTTTAGGGTAAAATTGTTTCTTTGCCCCTTACTGCATCCAGTGATTGCTTGTATCATATGTCTCATAGGCCATTCCTCCCCTTCAAGGCCACTCTCATCTCTCCTGGCATTGCCACATGCCTCTGCCTCTGTTTCTCCAGTGGAGACACCTGTAGCTATATCAGGGTTATTGGACACTATAGAATCATCTACCCCCACACCATGTCCTAGATCTTATCTTGAAATGTCCCTTTTGGAGTGTGAGGTATAATTTACAAGTTCAAGGGATAAGGTCAAGAGAATTTCTGGAGGTTGTTCTTCAGCGGCACCTCCCTTGAAGTCTTCTTCCAGCTAATAAACCTCGAACTTTGTCAGGCAACAGTTTGCTCAGTGCCTCCTTGACTACACTGGTGCCACACATATCTCTGGGGTTGATGGTTTGTGCACAGATTTTCATGGTGTAATTTAATGGTTATGAATTTACCACATAGAAACATGTCATCAAAACATCACGTGAGTTAAGCTTTAAAATGCTTGCAAGAATTGTTCAGAAAATGCTCAACAATGAAATTCATATTTAGTGTGAACATACCTTAATGCCGTCAGAGAAAGTAAAGAGCCAGCGCATTTGATTTCCAGTGATGTTCATGCACTTTATTGCTCTTTTAGGGCATGTTGTCTATTATATAAAAAGATGATTTATATGCCTGATCTATCTTTTTGCTAGACTGTAAGCTTCTTGGGGATAGAATGCTTTTCTGATTGTTAGTCTATCTGGTAAAGTACATAAAATGTCCTAGATGTATGCATTGCATGCATTAACTTTTAAGAATGCATTTATAAGCCTAAGAGTGAGTTTCAGAGCAGATACACATTTTCCCAAAATCAGACAGCTAATAAGATACAGTGCTTATGTTCAAACACTCTGACTTCTGTGCCCATGCTTTTATCAACCCCATTATGATCATTTCCCCTGCTACAGTATGTGATGAATGAATTGCAATTATTGCTTTATAGCTAGCACAGCACTTTCCCATACATTATCTCATTAGATCTCCATTTAAGAACAGGCAGGCAACCATCACCTGCTTCTCGACTTCAGCGATGAGCAAACAGGCTCAGAATGGCCAAGTGTATCCATTAATTTACCCATTCAGGCTTCATTATGCAGACATTTGCTGAGACTTCATGAGGTGCCAAGCTTAGTTATGCCCTAGGAAACAGTGTTAAGGCAAAACAAAGACCCATTCTTCTGTAATTCCTATGGCAATGGATTATACATGCTGTGTCTACTCCAAGCAAACTGAATGTTTTATAGAAGCAGATTATGGGAAATGGTTAGTAAAACTAGACAAAAATAAATCAATATATAATACCAATAAACTTTTTATTCTCATTAGAAAATATCTATTCAAATAGTAAAGAATTATTATTTATTGACTCACATTACTATGACAAAACCAGCTAAAAATCAGTGGTGGTAATTGTAAAAGTCTAGGTGAACCCAGAGGTATATATGGTACTCCTAGAACTTGGTTCAATATATTCTTTATCGGTTGTTCCCCATGGTTACAAAGATGGCTATTAGAAAGTGATTTGCTTTTATTGTTGGACCAAGGGAGACAGAAGATCATTTTATCCTGATGGCTCCAAGAATTATAGTTCCTTAGGAGCTTTTGGTTTGGCACTGTTTAAATAACTTGTCAAAATATCACTGCCCTGGGCCTCAGGATGCTCTGATTGGTGAGACTGTCACACTGTGCTTCTTCCCAAGCACTCCCTACCTCCGTCACGGAGGGAGCAAGTTCTGGTGTTTGACATTGGAAGGATAGATCTTTGGAGGGCAAAATTTCAAGCTGTTGGAATGAGTAGATATTCCCTATAGCATCACCTAGCTAATGCAGTCAGTAATTCTGCAACGTGATTTGGGTGTTTTTAAAAGTTACTATACTGCGCACAGTAATACAATCAAAACTACATGGCTAATACAAAAATGGAGTTCCAGACACTGTAATCTTTATCAAGAAGCACATGGAATAAAGCACAGGAACACTATAAAACAGTACCACACCCTTTTATCCATTGTTGTTTCAGTAAATATGGTAACTCACCCTGAAAAAAAAGAACTGTGGAGTGCTTGGGGAGATGGGCAAAAAGAAAGGTTCTGCTTCTGAGTCCCTGTGAAAGTGGTGCCAGGGAGTTACCAAACTTTGCTCTCCTTTGCTGCCTTGGGGTTATGCTCTTCTGTGTTCTAGCAAGGGTCTTTGAATGCATTTGTAGTGTATACCTAGTTCCAGAGTTGAAAATTTATTTGATCCTTGGATAAAGCCTTCTTCAATTAATTTCCAGGTGACTTAGTTTTCTCATCTGTTCTTGTGCCTTCGCCCAGTGGAAGACTTTGGAAATATGTGGAGGTATTTGGAATTTCCAAACACACCAACCCTGGGTTTGAGAAGAACTCTGGTCTGGGATTTGGCAATTTCTGCTTAAGGCCTTCTTATATACAGTGCTTGCTTTTTCAGCATGAGGCATGCTGTTTCTGACTTTTCTTTCTATTTGATATTCATTCCATATGCTCAGCGGTCTTTCTAACTCTTCTATTTCCATGGGCCTTGGTTCTTATTGAATTCATAACACTTGACATTGTTCCAGCAATAGACATTTATTTTCTCACATTCTCTTTCGTGGTCTGCAGTGTGGATCTCGTTATGCCTATTGCTCAGGAGGGCAACATGTTCTCTCATTTATTTAAAAATGTTTTAGATTTTCTCGCAAGACTTAAAACTTTTCTTATTTTGCACTTCCTAGCATTTTGGAATCCCTACTGTTAGATATGAGTGGGATATTGCAAGATTCCTTTTTTGTATAGAAAGGTTTGCAAATGTCAAAGAATAGCCAAACATTACATTGAAGGATGGAACCCAAGGTGAGCTTGCTCTCAGGTGCCTGGCATATTTCTCTTTTTAATCTTCCCACATTTGTGTTTCTGGTACAGTGTTCTATGTTTCTCTGTGTTTTTGATGCATGAAATTGTTCATATAGAAATTCATAATTCAACTTATGCTCAGATTGTTTCCTGATTTCAAATCCATTATAAAACACCTTCCATATCAAGGAAAAGATAAGGAAGACTTGACTAAAATAGAAGAGAGTCGAACCAGCGACTTCTGCTTCAGCCACATTTCCCATACACAGCAAGACCAATAGAGCTACCACTTCATGGATATTCAGTGTTTAAAATATAATGAGATGCCTTGGAATATAGGGCTACAGTTTGGGTGTAGGATGATCCCAAAAATTATGGGAGGTAAAACCTTGATCCCTAGCTTGGTACTATTGAACCAATGAAACCTTTCAGTAACAGAGTATATTGGGATGCTGTATTCATTAGTAGTATAACCTTCATGTGGATAGTGGGACTTCTGGCTCTTTCTGCCTTCTTTTTCTTTATGAGTGTCATGAAGAGGGTGGGTTTCCTCCACTATGTACTCCTCCTGTGACACACTGACTTACCATGTACCCCAAAGTAATGAGGCCACCCAAACTTGAATTGACAGCTCTAAACTTATGAACTAGAATTACCGTTTCCTTGCTGTAAGTTATATTGGGCATCTTATTCTAGCAATGTCTGGCCACCATGTACAGATTGCCAGAACCGAAGGATCTAATTTTGTTGCCTGTGGAGCTATTCTGGGCTGTACAACTATTGCTAGGTTATTGCTGTCATTGATTAAAATGCAGCTGGAATAGCCTGGTTTTACCTTTCCCTCTACGCTCTCTAGTGACATAGTAAAAGATCACTTTTGACTATTTTATAATTGAATCTAACAATTTTTTCTACTTTATCATTACATTTTTTCCTACCCTACCCGAGTCTAACAAATATAACCTAAAAGCCAGGTAACATTTATGTATCTATTGTATAATCCTAAAAGAATTAACTAGTAGAAGTTGTTGCTTTATCTATGCAAGCCACTTAAAAATGAAATATTCTCCAAATACGTAATTCATTATGATCGAGAACATCTAGGATATTGTAGCAGTATGTTGTAAACAATTGGAAAGGCGAGACTCTTCAAATAAATTTAACATTGTTGAAGAAAAGTTGCATTGTGGGATTTGTTGAGATAAATTTCTGGAATGTCTATGGGAATGCTCCTCTAGTCTCACCCTTGTATATAATCTCTGTAAATAAGATTTCTAAAGCATTCTTCTAGGACAATGAAACGACAGTGGTCTGACTTGAGCAGGGTTTCCATATTTGGATCTCCTTCTCTGTTTACCAGTCTCTACTTTGGTGCTGATAGAGTGAATTCACAACTGATGATTGGCAAGTTGGCTTGGTGGTTGGTGTCTTAGAAGTTACTCATGTAAGACTTTATGCTCTGCATCTCTTGTTCTGTTTCCATTGTTAAACAGTGACTCTAGTGCACATGACATTTTATAAGAAGGCAAGCTTATATTTAGGAGAAGGCATATTTTACATTTTCTCCCTATTTTGGATGCCAGTTGCAGAATTTTGAGCTGTTCACACATATTAGCATTTATCAAGTGTCCTTTATTAGCCCCAGGAATTTCTGTCCCCTTTTACTTATCTTTGGTTTGTTATTTATCCAAGCTTAGGTTCATTAAATCCTCCTTATATACGTACTCTGAAATACATGCTCTAGGTTCTTAGAGTTGCTTCTGTGATTTATGTAGCATTAGTTTGTAGGGCATGATGTTTTAATTTATTTAACCACTGTGGGCTACTGATCTTATACTATCTTTTGTTATTTCGTTCAACACGATCTAAGAGACGAGTCTCAGGCTTCTGTTAAAAATATGTTGTTTGGCTTTCATGGTTTCCATAGAGAAGTCAGGTGTAAGTCTGATGGGTTTACC
>LOJH01060584.1:0-11107 GCA_001685095.1 Ellobius talpinus
CACATTCCCAAAAAAATGGATTATGGATATTTTCCTTTGTTTAGAATGTTGGTTACAAGCTGTTATGAATAATGGTCAGGAGAAAAAGCTAAACAAAGGATATTAGATTCAGAGTTCTTGGGGGTATTTTTTGTTTTGTTTTGTTTTGTTTAAAAAGGAGGGGAAGTACTGTGGGACAATGGTCTGTATCCTGTCAATTATATTTTAAATAAACGCTGATTGGCTAGTAGCCAGGCAGGAAGTAGAGGCGGGGCAATGAGATCAGGAGAATTCTGGGAAGAGGATGCAGTTCGCAGTCATGACCCAGCTACAGAAGAAGCAAGGTGTGACTGACTTGCTGAATAAGGTACTGAGCCATGTGGCTAACATAGACAAGTATAATAGGCTAATATAAGCTGTACGAGTTAATAAGAAGTCTGAGCTAATGGGCCAAGCAGTTTATAATAAAAAAATTCTTATCTTGGTCACACATGCAAAATTTGTTTTGTTCCCCAAAGCAGTAACATATTCACATGCCCCAGGTGGACTAAGATGAGGACACTTTGAGGCCATTCTTCAACCAGATATGGTAATCAATATTTCCTCCCTCCCTCTCTCTCTCTCTCTCTCCCTCACTGCATGAATGGCTATAGATAAGCCCTTATGATTAGAGCTGTCTGGGAAACAGAACCTGGACTGTAGGAGTAGATGATCTTTGTGATCATGGTGGACATGGTCAGCCACCAACCATCAGACAGTGGCTGCTAACCTGTCTCCAAACAATGGGGTCTGGAAACTTCCAGCATTTAGACTTTCTGCTCTTCCTGGGAGGTGCCATACACTTTTGTCAGACAGACTCTGGTCAATCTCCTTACTCCCAGTCTTCCTCCTGAGTCATCTGTTATGACTGATCCACAGAAACGGTACCATCCTGGGTGACTGATCCACAGAAACGGTACCATCCTGGGTGACTGATCCACAGAAATGGTACCATCCTGGGTGACTGATCCATAGAAACGGTGCCATCCTGGGTGACTGATCCATAGAAACAGTGTCATCCTGGGTCCCCTTTAATTATGCGCATTTGCCCCTCTGACAGGCCATACTACAAAGCTGTCCTTGGGGCAGCATGTGGCCCTGGTGTTGCATAGAAGATCACTGCTAGCTGTCCCCCAGTTTTATTTCTGTTGATGTGATAAATCATCCTGACAAAAAGCTGGTGAAGGGTTTATATGACTTGCTGTTCCAGATTATAGCTCACCATTTGGGGAAAGTTGGGGCAGGAGCTCAAACAGCCAGTCATGCAACATCCACAGCCAAGAGAAGAGAGGACCCAGTGGATCCAAGACAACCCCCACAGACAAGTCCACAGGCCAACCTGCTCTAGACGATCCCTCAGTTGAGGGTCTCTTCCCAGGTGAGTCTAGGTTGAGGCATGTTGACAGTTCAAATCTAACCTTCACCCCTTCTATCCCACCTCTCCATCCTTCAGCTACACACTCTAGGTTCCAAACATGCTCTCCCTTTCTCTGTGATGTTGATAATCTGTTAGGACTTCCCCTCTGGATTCTTTCATTTTTCCCTATTACCTGGATTTTTTGGTACACATCATCTCATGCATTTCATGTTAAGATTTTGTTCATTTGTTTTTGTTTATTTGGCTCTGATTACTTTTGAGACAGGATCTCTCAATGAAGCTCAGGCTAGCTTCAAATTCAAAATCTTTCTGTCTTAAGCTCCTGAGTGTTGGGATTACACGGTGTGCCACTGTGCCTAGCTATGTGTTGAGGGTTTTTATTGTTGTTGTATGTTTGTTCAAGACAGGGTTTTTCTGTAGCTTTGGAGCCTGTCCTGACGAGTTCCAGGCCAGGTTCCAAAGCTACACAGAGAAACCCTGTCTCAAAAAACCAAACCAAACAACAACAACAAAGCTTGGATTCTCATTCTATGTTTCTCACTCCGTTTATTCCTCTCTGAAGGCCATTCAATAAATGCTCAGGCATTTTTTTCTTTTCTTTTTGAGAGCCAGGCACCCGGTAGACCCAAAGGATTATCTGTGACACCACCACCTTGCTCTTAGGGAGCTTAGTGACCAGTAAGAAGGGTAGTTACTTATCAGATAATCACACTCGCACATGTTTAATTACACTTGAAGATAAAGGCTCACTGGAAGGGTGGTGTGGGAGACACCATTAGTGACAGTTTTAAACAAAGAGACCTGCCCTAGATTGGGGGTCCCGGTGAGAATCTTCCCCAAGGAGGCGCTCCATGAACTGTGATCATGAGAAGGAGCAGAAAACGGGTGGGGGAGCTGGGTGTGTGTGAATGTGACGGCCAGAGGGATAGAGGAGGGGAAGGATCACAGTGAGACTCACTGGGAGGTAGGCTTGGGCTTCAGCCTCAGAGTGGAAAATATTCAGCAAGAACGTGGTGACACACACAGATTTGTGCATTAGACAGTCTTTCTGGTGACCACATGGGGAAGCGTAGCTATGGGGAGGGCAGTAGGAGGCTCTAGTGCTGTGCTTCTCAGCCTGTAGACCGTGACCCCTTTGGGGTTGAGTGATCCTTTCACAGGGTCACATATTCGATACCCTGTATATCAGATATTTGCATTACAATTTATACCAGTAGTAAAATTACAGTTATGAAGTAGCAATGAAATAATGCTATGGTTGGGGGTCCCCACAACATGAGGAACTGTATTAAAGGGTCACAGCATTAGGAAGGCTGAGAACCAGTGCTCTAGTGGGTACACAGGAGATTCATGAAGGTCGCTTGACTGGGGTGATGGCAGTAGAAAAAGGGAGCTGGATTGGGTTTCTTAAAAACCAAAGAGTAGAAAGTTTCAAAGAGATAACCAAACTTCAAGGCAACTATGAGTCGAGGTTTATACCAGTGGGAATGACACATTTTTAAAGGGGGAAATGCCAGCTCTTGGGCATTTTCAGGCAGCCCTAAGTGCACAGCTATCTCATGAGTGAGTCGCTTCATCCCATGAGCCTCAGATATGGCTGGGGAGGCATCTTGGGGGAAGTTTACAAATTCATGTCTTGTCTGTGGGTGGCCAACATTGTTGCTACTTCTACTATCCAAATACCCCTAACATTCTTTGGTGTCAGTGTGTGGGAGATACACTGTTTCTAAAACCACACTGGAGAGGGACTGACCTTGGGGGTGAGAGGCTTACAATAAATTGGGAATTCTGGGAATCTTACCCCAGGAATGCTGGCTTCTTTCCACGCTGTGACTGTCTTGTGAACTTTAGGATTTGGCAGTCGGTCAAACCAAATAGCTCCCGGCACAAGAGTCAACAGGGTCCAGAACAATCTGCTACATAGCTTCATGCCTCCAAGGGGCATGTCTTATTCCTTTCCTCTTTCTGTTAAAGCAGATTCTCTTATCCAAGAATCTATCTGGACTATTTTTCCCTTACTTTCCTGTTTGTGTGTGCATGTGCATGTACATGTGATATGTATGCTATGTGCACATGTGTATGTGTGTAGGTGCATGCAGAGGCATGTGGGTTCCCTCCTCTATCACTCTTTACCTTATTTTTTGAGGCAGGGTCTCTCACTGAACCTGGAGCTCACTGACTAGACTGGCCAGCTAACAAGTCCTAGGAATCCCCCTGTCTCTGCCTCTCTGGTCCTGGCGTCACAGGCACACCACCACACCCAGCTTTTTATGTGGGTGCTGGGGATCTGAACTCAGGTCCTTATGTTTGAAGAGCAAGCACTTTACTTCCTAAGCCCTCTCCAGCACTTTCAACATGTCTTTCCCTAACATGTACTGGGAGAGAATACCCAAGTTTTCAGATTCAAATCTCTGGTCCAAAGCATGCTGATAACAAGCCTGGATGGCCCCATTAAACTCATTGGTTAAAGTCAGAAGGGCCTGTGAACTACCCAATCAGATTTTGTTACCCAATGGTCTCCTCCTTGGCTTCCCCCCACACACACACACTCAACCTCAACAGAGGGCTTATTAGGAAGACAAATGTGTGCCTTGGGGATGAGACTGAAGGCTCCCGGATAGAGAGCGGGCCAGTGCACTCTGCCCATTATTTTCCTTCAGTGACTCATTATGGAGAGGGAAAGAGTGAAGAAAGCAAGGTAGTGCTTTGACTGTTGTATCTAACACATGTCCTGAGGACTTCCCAGAACCTCATAGCTGAGCTCTGTGTCCACCTGAGCCTCACCACTTCCCCGTCTCATCATTAAAACCCATGTTCTCAGTTGTGGCAACACTTTAATTCACCGAGTAGATGGAGGTTGCGGCATCTTTACAAGAACCAATGGCACTGAATACCTACGGTAACGACTCCATCCATCGCCATGATGTATGTAAGTCACCCCAACTCTCCTCCATTCGTATTTCATCTCACGGCCTGGAAAGCAAACTGTGGGTCACTTTAGTTCCATTCTGTCATCGGTTTTCCTTGCCCAGAACATCCTTTCATCCTCTTTCCCTACATCACTTCACGGAGTCACCTGTTTGACATGCGTAGCCTTGGAAGCTTGGCCCTTCCTTCCTCCCACCATCTGAGGACCACACTCGAGAGTTGTGTGCAGATTTTAGATCCTTAGAAACAGGCTGGGAAATAGGACAATGTACAATCCCTCTTTGATGGGTGGGGATCCAAATGCCTAGAAAGTTTAGATGGCTCCTATTACCTCGCCCAGTTCTGGAATTAACTGTTCCGTCACTCTGCAATCCGAAGAATGGTTTGTCTCGATGATCTTTGAAAATAATAAAAGTGATCACCACCTGCTTACTTGACAGTGAAGATTAAAGAGACACAGATGTGAGATTAATGAGCCCAGAACAGACTAGTTGTGTCACTGGAAGTTGTCTAAGTTGTAGGCACTAGATGTGGCCATGTGCGTTTTGTATTCATCATCTTGGGCTGCCCTTACAAAGTGCCGCAGACTGAATTGCTTATACGTCAATGCTCACTTCCCCACAGCTGTGCAGACTCCAGATTCAAGGTCAGGTGCCAGGCACAGCCAAATTCCAGGGAGAGCCTCTTTCTGACTTGTAGGACAGCCACCAACTTGCTGTATACTTGCGGGGTGGGAGGCAGGGGCATAGAACAGGACACAATGTATTTCAACTTTCTATCTCTTTTAAGCTAACCCTAACTTACAGGAAAGGGAGGGGAGGAGAGGAAGATGAATGGCTTGGGAGCCCATTTAATCTTTATCATCTTCTTATAGGTTTTATCAAGTTCCTATAACATTTTTAGAAAATTCTAATAATTCTAATAATTTCTCTGCTGAGCCTCCCATCCTGAAGAAGGCTGGAGTGGGGTGGGTAGTAGAAGCACTCATTCCCTTTTCTATATTTTGTGTCCAGTCTTCAGAAAGATCACCCCAAAAGACATCAGTTGTTTCCTTTAAAGGACTTTGAACCTGTAAGTTAGTTATCCACAGGGATTCCCAAGGAAGATACCCCTACTGTCTCCCATTCTAAGGGCTTGGTCTGTCTCCCATTATACTACAGTGAACACATCCCACCTCACCTAAGGCGTTGACTTCTACTCTGCAGTTTAAACTCTATTCATTCAGCAGATCTTTCCATTATGGAAAGGGAAAATGCTTATCCCTAGCATCCCTTCAGGCTCTTAGGTGAAGAGGATGTTGGAAAATGGTCCCAAGTGCAAACCTACAGAAGTCAGCCTAGCGATAGCAATACCTTCCAAACAGCATCCTCTCCCAGTGGGTGGCCAAAGGTTTAATTCCTCCCACTTCACTTATTAAGTTTTAAAATGCAGATCTCAAGAGGCCCTTATGGCAAGAATTTCAGGAAGCTTAAGACTTAGCTACATCAGTAGACACTCCTGAAAAGGGGAGGGTGCAGGGAGAGACACAGATTTAATTTTGTATTTTAGGCTTTTTGCTGTCCTCATCCCAGTCCAGCCCTGAACTGATTGGCAGGGATTCCCAACAGCAGACAGCAGACATGGAGACCTCACTTTGAGCCTTCGAGGGACATTGAAGATCTATACTATAGCAAGAAGTAGAGAGAACCAGCATGAAATGGCAGAAGACTTGACACTCTCAAAGCCCACCTCCAGTGACTATTTCCTCCAACAAGTCCACACCTCCTAAACTTCCCCCAAGAGAGTACCATAACTGGGGACAAAGAATCAATGCCACACCTATAGGGGATATCGCACCCAAACTGCCACACCTTCGCCATATGAGCCCTTAAAGGGTGTTGAAGATGCACACTGTAGCACCCTCTTCACCCTCTTTTTGCTTTTTTTTTTGAGACAGGATTTCTCCGTGTAGCCCTGGCTGTCCTGGAACTCACTCTGTAGACCAGGCTGGCCTCGAACTCAGAGATTAGCCTGCCTCTGCCTCCCAAGTGCTGGGATTAAAGGCGTGTGTCACCACCACCCTGCCTAGCAACCTCTTAGAGTATGATTTGACTTTCTCTCAGTTATCACGTAAGGTCACAGCAAGGTCTGGGGAGATCTCTTAGGTGGTGAGGCACTTGCTATACAAGCATCAAAACCTGGGTGTTAAGTTTGAGCAATCACATTAAAAAATATCTAAAGGTTTAGAGAGATGGCTCAGCAGTTAAGAGAGTACATTACTCTTCCAGAGGGTCAGAGTTCAATTCCCAGCACCCACATGGTACAGCTCACAACTATCTTTAACTCCAGTTCCAAACACCCCCTTCTGGACTGTGAGGGCACTGCACACATTTATGCACACCCACCCCCACACACGTAATTTAAAATGAATAAAAATCGATCTATTTTGTTTTGTTTTTCAAGACAGGGTTTCTCTGTGTAACAGTCCCAGCTGTCCTGGAACTCGCTTTGTAGACCAGGCTGGCCTTGAACTCACAGAACTCCACCTAGCTCTTCCTCTCAAATGCTGAGATCAAAGGCGTGCGCCACCACCACCCAGCATAAAATCAATCTTTTAAAAAATAAAATAAAGATATTTCAAAAGCTGGGTGTAGCAACATGCACCGGTCGTCTCAGCACTGGGGAGGTGGAGACAAGAGACTGGGCTCATTGGCAGTCAATCTAGTCTAATCCATGAACTAGAAATCCAGTCAAAGACCTTGCTTCAATCCCAGGACTCAGGAGGCAGAGTCAGAGGCAGGCAGATCTCTGAGTTGCAGGCCAGCCTGGTCTACAGAGTGTGTTTAGGACAGCTAGAGCTTTACAGAGAAACCCTGTCTTGGAAAAAAAAAAGACTTTGCCTCAAAACAGAAGGTAGGTAAATGATCAGGATGGTCAGGGAAGATACCTAGTGTTCAGTGTTGACCTCTGGCCTCCATAGGAGTACATGCACACACTTGCACACAAGGACACATACACACTAAAACGCTAAGTAAATAAATACATAAATTAGACTAACGTTAACAGGGGTTTATTTAGCGCTTAAGTACTGAGTGTTATGCTAATAGCAATGCTTTGCTGTGGTCTTCTATTGTCAGGCACTTTGAACACATTGTTAGTAATGCACTCAACAGTTTTTATGAGGTAGAGATTACCATTATCCTAATTTAAGGCAACAGATTAGGAGAGTGATTAAATAGTTTGAGATTAATAATTAATTTAAGCTAAGGAAAAAGTGTGGGAGTTTGTCTCAGCATCAGCCCAGAGAACATGATTGGGGAGATAAGACAGGTCCTGAAAGGGGAAAGAATGGAGGCACGAAATGCCCAAAAGTGGCTGCACAGTCTTACCCCATTTTCCAGGAGGGTCCTTCCAGCTGGGCAGATGTATTGCTTGTCAGAGGGGCTCAGAGAAGTGGGATTTCCTGCCTAGGGACACTAAGCTTTCTCAGCAGGTGTTCATGTGCTTCTGTTGAGTTGTCCGCTAATGATAAAGGCGTCATGGGAGTCTGTGGCCTCGTGAGTTTGCTCTAGTGCCAGCTATTACTAGAGAGCTCACACTTGTCTTCTTGGACTTGGAAATTTCCACAGTACCAGAGACTCAGGGATGTATTATTTTGGTTTTGTGGCTCTCTGTGTGCTACTAAACAGTTGGTTTTTAAAACTTTGTAACAGTTTCAAGATGTTATTATTAATTAGGCAGGGTTCTTTAGAGGAATAGAACCAATAGAATGTGTACACACACATACACACAATGGAATATAGAAGGAGATTTATTAGGGTTGACTGACATGCTAGGGCCTAGGTAATGGAACAATGGCCGTCTTCATTCTAGAGAAGCAGAGAACCTGATGCCTCAACAGGGTCAGTCCAACACTGAAGGCCTGGATGCTCCCTGTGGAGAGTTGCTGGCAGAAGGGCCAGAGGAACTGGAGTCTGGTGTCCATGGAGGATGGAAGCAACCGTAGCATGGACTTCCATTCCCAGGAAGTGGTAAAGTAGGCAGGAGGCATGGCTTTCCCCTGGGACACCTTTCCTAAATCTAGGCTGTTGGGAAGGTGTCTCCCAACACAGAGGATGGGTCTTCCCTTCAGTTAACCCACTCTGGAAATAGCCTCACAGAACCCAGAGGCGCATCTCCTAGTTTGATCCTAAATCTCATCAAGCTGACAATTAAATCCAGTCATCATAGGCATTTATACAGAGTTCCATGTTGGTATATACCTAACTGGCATTCAAATAAAATTAATCTAGTAAACCTAGTGGTTCATATGGTATGTTCCTTTAAGCACATAGAGCCGCAAATCCAAAACAGTTTAAATTAGCGGCATTAGTTTAAACATGTCTCGCTGGAGCTGAATTGTTGTTGACCACTTGACTGTGGTAACCATGCTGATGGCAAAACTTCAGGTTGCTTAGGGACAGTTTCAAAATAGGGCAAAATCATGACTCACAGTAACGAAGAATGAACATGAACCATGGTATTATTACATTCATTCATTAATTTATGTCTAAAACAGGAAACTGTTGAGACTGGTTTAAAGAGTGAGATGCTAACATTTATAAATAATTTCAAAAAGAAACATTAGGAGGTAGTTTCTAGGTTAAATATTTATTTTATATGTTTATAATATTAGTGCTTTACCTACATGTGTGTCTGTGCATCATGGATATGTTCAGTTGCTAGGTTAGATTTGAAACTTGTTAACCTCCTTTACACAGCAATAAATTATAACCTTTGGACTCTTCTTTTCTGTTAGGCAAAAACAAGTTGCACTTTTACTAGACTAAATTCTATAAGATTAAAATGTAACTTTACTAAAGTTGATTTTTTAAAGATTCATTCATTGTTACTGTGCATTTGTGTGTGTGTGCCTGTATGCCTGTGTACCATGTGTATGCAGTACCTGCAGAGGCCAGAAGAGGGCATCAGATCCCCTAAAACTGGAGTTACAGCTGGTTGTGAGCCAGCTTGTGGATGTTGGGGATCCAGTCCTCTGCCAGAGCAGCCAAGTGCTCTTAACCACTGGGGTATATATAATAAACTGTGAGGCCAATTCAGAATACTCCCTGGTGCAATCTTATGGAACTTGATCTAGACCCTCTAAGGTCCCAGAAAACATTCGAGGAATCTGTGTTTTTACAACTATCATCATCATCATCATCATAAATCGTTGGCCCTTTCACATGTTAACATTTACCTTTGTGACTCAAAGGAAGTACAAACTGAAATTGATGTTACTTTTCACAAATCAAGACAGCAGTGCCAGCAAATGGAATAAGCAGTAATTGTGTTCATCATGATGGTACTAGGAGGTGGGGAGTGAGAAGGGACTGTCTCACTTAAGAAAGTCCTTTGAGGCAGGTGGATCTCTGTGAGTTCGAGACCAGCCTGGTCTACAAAAGCTAGTTCTAGGACAGACTCCAAAGCTACAGAGAAACCCTATCTCAAAAAAAAAAAAAGAAAAAGAAAAAAGAAAGAAAGTCCTTGGTGAACCATTCTTTCCAAATATTTACTTCTATATGATGAGAAGTATATGTTAAACATGTCTACAGTAGACTCAAGTGTCTTGAAAACAGCAGCTGTGCAGCTGACGTATGAACAGAATTGGCTACTTTGGACATTTCTTATTTTTTCATTTGTTTGTTTGTTTTGTGAGTGGAAGGAGAGCCATGCCGCAGTGCAGTGTGAAGGTTAGAGGACCACACTCAGGGGTCGTTCTCCCATTCCACCGTGTGGGTTCAGTAGATCAAAATCGGGCTGTCACCTCAGACAGCAAGCGGCTGTATCCACTGAGCTATCTGGCAGGCTCTGAGCTGCAAATTGTCTTCTGACTTCTATTCTTGTTCTGTGGTATGTGCACACACACAAATACACACATGCTAATAAATGTAAATATGTACAGTCAAAATGGGAGATGAACTTGTGGGTTTAAGTGTAACTGAACACGAGACATTCAATGGTTGCAGATGTTCCTTGCATTGAAGGAAGTACCATTTGCTGAAGTGTGGTATGACATCAAAGAACAGCCACAATGACCTGAAAGATCTACTAAACATGCTTCTCTTTTCCAGTTCCATATAAGCTTGAGGTCATATTTTCTTCATATATGTCAACAAAAATATATGCAGATACAAAATCCCAGATACTTTCTATTCATCTGAATATGAGCTCTGTAAAAAGTATCAAATGAATCTACTCTTCCCACTAGAGTTTTCTTTTTGGAAAGAATATTTTCTTCCAAATATCAATTGTGTTAACAATGGCTTATTATTATCTGAAAACAAATTAGTTAATACCTTTGCCTCATTTTAAATTCTTTCCCTTCTATTTCTTTACGTTTTCTTTTGCTTTTGTTTTTTTCACATGTGTTTTTGAGACAGGGTCTCATGTATCCCAGGCTGGCCTTAACCTAAAATATAGTCAAGGATGACCTTGTATTCATGACCACCCTCTCCTCTTCCCAAGTGCTGGGACTACAGGGGTACTTGACTACACCTGGTTCATTTGGTACTGGAAGAACCCATGGTATTAGGCATGCCAGGAAAGCATCTATCAGCTCAGCCACATCTCTAGACTCTTAGTTTTAATTTCTAATATGTAAATACTTGAAGCACGATGAATAAAGTCCCAGAGTCAGAAATTGGGGTTCGACCTGAAGCTCTGAAAAGCAAAACAACTAGCCACTGGCTCTGATGGGCATGGTTGACCGGTAAGTTAGAATTAACCAGACCAGCTCAATGTAACAGATTTAGTTTAATAATT
>LOJH01060585.1:0-11107 GCA_001685095.1 Ellobius talpinus
CGGAAAGGAAAGGAAAGGAACGGAAAAAAAGGAAAGGTTGCCTTAGCTTTGTTTCCCGTGTTTCAATGAGGCTCAAGTCTACAATTGTATAAATAGTCCAGTCTTTCTCATCTCCATTGAGTCAGTTAGAGTGTTCCGTATTCAGAAGAAACAAAACTATCTCAAACCATTTAAGGAGCAGGGGCATCAACTGAAAAAATCTAAGCCAGGTGTGGAGCCACTTTCACAATGCCAAGAAAGAAGTGATGTGAGAACCTCATCAGCTTTTTGGGCTTAGCCTGATCCCTGGTAAAGCTGTCCTCTGTGATTTCTCAACACAGTATTAAGCCTGACAACAGCCAGAGAGAGAGAAATGAAGCCTTTCCGGCTTGTGTTTAAACTTGACATCAAAGTACACATGCTTATTGGACTCATAAACCCAGTGCCACTTTAGCATTCACTGACAAGGAAAAGAGACACTGCAAAGTGATTTGTCCCTCGTAATGTCATCATTACCATCTATTGTGTAAGCATCCCTTCTGTCCAGCAGTCCACTAGCCAGCCAGCCAGCCACTGTTAGCGGATCAGAAGGCACTACCTGTCACTGGAACTAAATAGGTCTTTGTTCCTTGAGGTGCTTTGGGGAGGAAGGCTATATTAACCAACCAAGGCACTTGTGTATTAGTACAAGAGTCATTCCTGAGAGGGAACATGTCCTCTCTTTGGTGCCTCTGCTCTGAAATGGTAGGCATGACTATGACATGGACTTTCAAATTAGGCTTATAATTCCTAAGTTTTCATTTTCTCTCTTTCTCCCATTTCTGACAGGGTCTATAAAATGTTACACGACAAAGAGGGGTGGGCTAGTCTTCAAGAAATACAGTAGACAAAGTTTGACTACTAGACACAGCATCTCATCATGACCCTCTTCGCTATATACATGCAGGACCAGAACCAAAGGAGGCACTATGCACTGTGGGTAGGAAGCATCGGCCCTCAAGATCATGGCTTGTTTTAACACTTAAAGTCTGTCTACTTTCCCATCAAGTGTGCCTACCCAGGCTTTCCTAGAGATCTTTTATTTTTTTCCCTAAGGAAGTAGTATTCTATTTCCCTCTCTCCCTTTTTTCCTTCCTCCTTCCCTCCCCACTTCCCTTCCTGGAGCATCCTTTCCCTACCCCCTCTCTCCCTCCATCTCCTTGTGGCAGCCCAGGCCAAGTTTGTTGCTTGCAGCAGAAAGACTCAAATGTTTTCATGATCTGACTGTTTTCAAACAGGCTGGGCTCCTGTGAGCCTCACCAGCTGTGACTAATAGCAAAGAGAATGGAGGAAGAAGCTTCTGGGCCTGCAGGCTTCAGACAGGCAGGCTCTGGGGGAAACAAGAGAAAGCCATTAACTAACCACAGTGTTATCTTGATTCTGTCGGAGAAACGAGCCAGGGAAGCCTAATGAACTAGCCTTAACGTTTCAAACTGAATGTGCCTCTGGGAACTCTACTAGAACAAACAGTGTGACAGATCAATGCTTGGTTCCTATATCAAGAGGAAAGGTTATTCGGTCCTCTAAGGAATTAGGGGATTAGTCTATCTCTATGATATACTTTCTCCCCTTTTTAAATTTAACTTTTCATAGTATATTAAGGGATCAGCAGTAGGGAGAGGGTATTCCTAGGGCAGAAGCATTATTTCACACCCTGGCTTTAAAACTCATTGCAGGAGGATTTCCTCCTGAAATAACCACCTCTCTTTATTCTTCTAGATCATAGCTCATTCTCCAAGTCTCCTGTTTCCAGCGCTCTATAGGAGGTAGATACCTGGAATCAAACCACATGCCTTTCAACTCCCAAGCCTCAGCTGGAGTCAGGTCAAGGTGAAGACGTGCAAAGCCCATCCTTTCAGTTCACAAATTCCCCCAGCAGCTACATGCCGGAGAGACTTTCGTGAGTGACTAGGTTTCTCAGCCAAATCTTCCAAACTGTTCATTTCCTGGGAGGCTTAACTTTTCAGTCATTTTGAAGAATTTTCTGATATGAAATGATGCAAAATAGTCAATTCTTATCTTGTCAGGGGGTACTGACTGAGATTGGAGGGTGTTTTCTAAGTGTCATATGGGAGGGTGGGTGAGGAGAATAACAATTGGATCTTGTAGGAAACTGGTGGCTTTGGATTCCATGCATACACATATATTCATATCTCTGTATATATGAAATAGATTTTGGATATGAAGAAACGAAAAAGGACAAAACATAAGGCTTGATCTGAAGGCAAGTCTAGAATTCCTTGTTCTGGACATTTCATGTACAAATCCTGCCTATATTCATTCTTCAAAGGACTTCCTTTGTATCAGTTAGTACACATCTTGGGGAGATAATATTTTCTGTTAGCAGAACATCCTCTAACATGGGCTTTAAAAGCTCCAGCTAACTCCTTGGAAGCTACTTTTCCCAAGTTGCCAGGCACTCAGTCCTGGAACCTACTTTGTGCTGGGTAGGAGCTCATCTACTGGACAACAGTCAAAGACAATTTCGATTTTTCATTTTGAAGAAGTGGTTTTCTAAGATTCTCAGACGGGCCACGGATTAATTCTGTGGCCTTGGAAGATCTGATTAGTAGAGATTGTGAACCTGTAGATCATATACTTCTTTGGGAATCACAATCTAAGGTGAAATCTTTAAGAGCGAGAAAGAGATCTCTAGGGAGCAGGTATACATTGAACAGACCTTTTAACCATCAACATGACAACCAATTAGCACAGCTAATTATTGAAGGCTATTATATATTCACTTAACTTTTCTGTGAAAACCTCCCTCTTTAAACATTATAAAATGCATACTTTCACCCAGCAAGTCACATTCCAAAAATTGCTCCAAGAATAATAATAACAATCCAAGGTATATGAATACCTTCATCATAATAATATTTATTATGACAGTAATAATGTTAGAATACATACTATATATAATGTATGCTATATAATATTTTGGCTAATCGTATGCCCCATCCCATATCAGAGAGTAGGCAGTTTTTACAGGTTCTCTTTTCTTTTACTTAGGAAAATAAATTAGTAAGCTAGTGCTTCATACAAATACTGGAAATTTAGGTGAATATCTCTTGAATTGTTAAGGATGTGAGCCTATGTGGGTTGCCATAGCTAAATGCTTCACAGGGGTAGCTTAATGACAGAAAGTATTTCTCACAATCCAGAAGATAGGGAAGCTAAGGCCAAGAAACTGGAAAGGGATATTTCATTGTGAGGCTCCTGTGTGTGATTTGCAGGCGGTGTCATCTAACAGTGGGCTGTGTGTGCAGTGAAAAAATGGAGGAGGGGAAGTAGGGCAGGGTACTCTAGTTTTCTGAGATTTCTTCTCACAGGGACATTCCAGGATCATATCTTTGTGACTTAATTTAACATTAATCATTGTTTCTCCTCAGAGACCTCATCTTCAAATGTAGTCATGCTAAGAACAAAGATTTTAACATGTGAATTCTGGGAAAATACAGACACCCAGTCCATAACATAATATCTTTCTGCCAGTGGTATTTGGTGTGAGATGTCCTTCTGTATATGTGTTGTTTTTATTGGTTAATGAATAAACCTACTTTGGCCTATGGCAGGGCAGAATATAGCCAGGCTGGAAGGGATATATAGAGAGAGAGTAGGTGAAGTCAGGGAGACACCATGTAGCGGCCCAATAAGCAAGAGGTAACAAACTACGAGCCTCATGTTAAAATATAAAATAATAGAAATGGGTTCATTTAAGATGTAATAGTTATTTAACAAGAAGCCTGAGCTAATAGGCCAAACAGGGTTGTAATTAATATAGTTTCTGTGTTTGGGTCTGGGCAGCTGGGAATGAATGAGCATTCTCTACTTACAAAGAATTTTATTAAGATGGCACTATAAATTCTATGACATTTTGCTGACTCCCAAATAAGACTGTATGATTAGACCAAAGTAATCTCACACTGTTACCCCGATGAATGTTCTCCCCACTGTCTTCCTAAAGTAGACAGAAGAACTTGACTCCACCCTCAAGCAGCTGTGACTGAAAGCAAGGCCTGTAATGGTTATGTTCAGCATCTGGATTTCTTCACATTTTTAAAGAAGGGGAGTTGGACTAGATGTGTTTTGGATTTCTTTTAGCTCCCAATGTGAAGTAGCTACTATTTATTATAGCTCAATATTCTCACGTTTATGAGACAGCTGTCAGAAATTATAACATGATAAAGACTATATCCTACAAAATTCAGAGTTAAGATTGTGTTCAGGGATGGTTTATGGTTGTGTACTGATTTTTTTTTGCCAGGTTCATTTATACAAATCATTCTATATTATTGTTGTACTCAACACAATGAAATATGTACAATTCATGCTAGTTGGAGTCTTGAAGTTGGAAACCAGTGGAATGAAATACAACTCAAATTCAAGGGAGAAATGGGATCCATATTTGGAATTTCAGCAGAGGGTGGAAGGAGGAACATTCCAGAAATACAATGTAACTCATTTTTATGGATGTAATATTAAAAATCATATTTCAAAATCTGAGTCTTATTAATATCAATTTATATTAATATTTATTGCCTGGCAATTTCCTTCATCTATGCCATAAAACAATAACATTCTTGTCTGATGGGTTTAAACAACCAATTATATAAACAAGTAGATAAAGTCATAAAAAGAAAAAAGTTAAAAAATATATATATAATGTTTCACTTCATTGGGTCTTGAAGACTCTTAAAAGTTAAAGGTTATCAACTTTTGGGTTGGGGTTGGCTTGGGTTGGCTCTTAAATCATTATTCAATCATCTATATTTATAGACACATAAGTCTCTGGTGAGTTCATGAGAGGAGTTGAAGCAACCAACCCTAGAAGAAGTTGCAATAACAGTGTGTAAAATAGTCTCTGGAGTCTAGAGTCTTGAAAATACTAGAAGTTTCTTAGAGATCAAGTTTTCCATTGAAAGTTCTAATGTCTTAAAGGACTTTTACCTTACAAGATATTTATTAGCTATTGCCATTAATATCCTAACTCTGTGTAGAGGGCCCAACTCTACAAAACCAGATGGCTATCTTTTTATACACAATCAATTAATGTCTTTTAATCCCTGTTTTCATAACACCCCAGTCTTAGCTTGTCCACAAAGAAATAGTTCCAATAGCCTCCATGATAAAGTCTGTATAATGTTAACTAATGATTACTTCATATTGTTTTATAAAAGTTGGGGTCAATGAACACAAACATAGTATTTCTATAATGGGAAAATAAATGAATTTTAATTTTCAGGAATTATCTATAAGATGATGACTGATAGAGTTATAAACAACTGAAGTTTGTCCCTTTTTTTCTGAACATTTATTCAGAAAAATGGAGATGTTTAAAGAACTAGTTTGTATTGATACCAGCAGATTATCTAAATGATATCTATAATATATACACATTATACACATATGCATATATACACATATAGACATACACATATACACATATATATATACATATATGTTGTGAAATATTACTTGAGAATGTGTTATATTTGTTTGTGCTGTGGAGCATTTGTTTAATGATGTAAATATGTGTCTCATTCTTTTACATTGCATTTGTTTAACATTGTGAAGCTGTGTTACTTTGCCTGCCTAAAACACCTGTTTGGTCTAATAAAGAGTTGACTGGCCAAGAGTGAGGCAGGAGAGGGATAGACAGGGTTTCCTGGCAGAGAAAATAAATAGGAGAAAAAGAGAAGAGTGAGGAGTGAAAAAGAGGAGGAGAGGAGGATGCTGGAGGTCAGCCATCCAGCTACATAGCCAGACATGGAATTAAAAAGGAAAGAAAAGATATACAGAAATAGAAAAAGGTAAAATCCCAGAGGAAAAAGTAGACAGAATAGTTTAAATAAGACAAGCTGGCTAGAAATAAGCCATACTAAGGTCATGCATTTAGAAGTAATAATATGTCTCCATGTGTTTATTTGAGAGCTGGCTGGCAGGCCACCAAAAGAGCAAAGAGTGAATAAACCAGTTACAATGATATAATATATACATACTTAACACACGTGCATGTGCACGTATGCACACACACAAACAAATGCTGCCTGGCCATTCTTCCTCCACACTTCTTATTTTATACATATTGCCTGCTGTCTTCTTGATTTTAGAGCTGACTAAACTGTCCATGATCCTGTAAAATGGAGACAAGTGGAAAGATTGGAGGTTTGCAGTCACATAGGTGTTGATGCGAGAGGCACCCTTCCTCGTGTCCCCACTGTGTTGCGCTGGAATTGTATATTTACAGACAAAGGACTCTGCAGTCCAGAATAGTTTGGAGCTCAATATGTGGGCTTGTATAGCCTCATCCTTTCAGCAATCCTCTCTCCCCTGCTCCCCAGAGGCTGGGATTATGAACAAGTGAAATGACTTCTGCCAACCCTTGCTACTTTGGTTCTTCGTTTTGTATTTTTAGACTGGGATGTCCTCTGCACTCAGTGATACCTCCAATGACACAACATTAAATAACTTCCTCTTTCTGACACCATTCTATTTTATTTTTATTTGTGAGAGTTTTTATCAACTGGTATTTTAATTTTTAGAAATTTGATAAAAGTTACATGTTTTCCATTTTGCACACTGAGTGTTAACCATGAAAACCAGACATCTTTCTACCTTGTTGGTCTGTATTCCAACACTGAAGACAGTGCTGGTAGTTTCTCAGTGGTCACCTGTAAAAGGATACCTAATGAGTGAGTGAGTGAGTGACCTGGAATTGCCTCATTTTCATTTGGAAATGCATTGCCCATCTCAGAATGTTCCTGATACAGAGGACAAATTATTACTTTGAATTATTGACTCACAAAGTGCCTAGAAGCATATCCATTCTCTCCTTTTTCCTGTGCTTACTTCCTGTTGACAATCAATGAGAGAGGTGAAAGTTTTCATGTTTTGAACTTTCAACATCTCATTCACTTTTCCATGATATGAAAAGGCTAACACCCATGTCCAGGAAATGAATATTCCTGGCAATCCTTGTGTTCCCCGAAGTCTTCCACCGCCTCCTACAGAAGCATTGTTTGGATTCTGTGACTTTATTTTCTTGAGTAGACTGTTTGGAAGGTCTGCTTACAAGAGAAAGATAGCTCTTGAGTTCATGATTACCTTTATTGTCTTTCTTTGTCCTCCCCCACCCCATTTTTCCCTAAGGGAAGATAATCTGGTTCTCATGTTACTAAGTGTTCTAGTCCATGGGAAAAGGTTGACATCTGAGGTCATTGCTCTGTGGATGATCTTATAGCCATTGACATATCAGGGAGCATCTAAGGGAAATATTATAGGGGCCATCAAGACTGTTTCAAATTTCCTGATTGAATATATTTAGACAGGATAAGCTTCAATTGCATAAGTACTTGTTTTTGTATAATGGAGAATCAGAGCTGCATGTGGATTTTGATCTCTAACCAGCTAAGTGTATCCAAAAATATGAAAAATAAAGTTAACTATCTTTATTCAGTAACACTGGAAGAGCAAAAGAGCCAGATGATAACATTTGGACAAAAAGAAAGGGTCATGGGCTTCAGAATAAGGTTTGTGGCTTTTCACCTAAGGTAGGGTGGTCCTGAAAAACATAGCTTTGTATTTTTCTTTCCTGGTGGTAACTCAGATAAGGATGGAAATGTATCCTTAATGGCTTTAAACCTTTCTTTCTGTGACCATAGAGTGACCACATACACATTAAAATGTGTCACTGACCTGAGGTCCAGCTGTTTCTAGACCTGTCAATGCAAGTCAGGTATCCTGGTAAACCAACAGCCAACTCATGCATGAAGTTTCCCACAGTGTTTACGTGAGGAGTTGGACCTGAAGTCAGATGCTTACAACAGCTGTCTACTTACACAGCCATCTTGGGGGAGAATGATTAATGAACTCACTTGGGCAGCAAGGAGCCCAGCTCCCTGATCCATAGTTGCAGCACAGGTATTGATGTGAAACTAATGAGAAATTTGATGCTCAAATTTGAATGTTTATCCCAATTACCAACCAACACATTCAAATTTTTTAAAAGCTAAACCATTAACCTTTTGTTAGGCATGGACAGTGTCAAACTGCAGCTTTATACTGTGTGCTAGAACGTGTGGCTGAAAGTGAATGGCGTCTGACTTCACACATGGTGCTCTTTCTATGCAGACAGCTTTCTTTGACTCCCACACAAAGTCTTCAGCAATGGAAGGAAAGAAAGAAGGAGATAGTTGACACCTTGGCAGTTACTGAGCATTAAAAAGCTTGGGCAATATGAGGCATCCTTCCCAAATTAAATTATTATACTTCTAGATAGAAAGCATCCCAGTGTGGGGCTTAGCACTGGGGTGTTGGGACAGTAGACCTTCTTTGTGCTCATGAGACAACTCCTGAATCATTATTACAACTCTAAATTTTTACCCTTTGCTACAGAACGATTTACTAGCTTATCTTTCCCCCAAGAAAGGAAAAACATGGTACAGGTTTAAAAAAATAGATCAAAAGCCCATGGGGGAGTGATTCTCTTAATGGGGTGAGGCTAGGCAAGTTAGATCAAAGCCCCTGACTGAGAGGTGGCAAATAGATTGCAGATTTGTAGTCTGCACATTGTGGCTATCTCTTCCTTGCCCTGTAGGACAAACATAGTAGATATTATGCATCGGCCTCCTTTACAGGAGCTGGGACATGACTGATGCTCTGCCTTTCAACATGAAGATCTGGACAGAACTTCCCACCAAAGAGAGCAATGGTGGAGATGGAATCTGTGTAGCAATCTGAAGTGTCAGAAACTAGGATCCTTGCCCTTAAACCTATGTCTTCAGCTGGCCTGCTCTAGTCAGCCATTTACTCACTGACCTTTAATAGGTGAGACCTCCTCTTACCATTTGAGATTAGCTCAGAACATGAACTACATTCTGGTTGTCATAGTGTTATCCTTTCTCTACTTCTTAGGTTTCACTTTTGTTGTTGTTTTCCTGATTTTATCCTTTGATAGAATATGATTTCCACAAAAGAAATGACTTTCAGAGTGGATATGGTGAGACATTCATGACAAAAAGAAAAACAAACAAAAACAACTTTTGTTTGTTGATTGCTGAATCCGCCATCAACTTGATTCATCTGTAAGTCATAATGATTGCTCTGATGGTTGGATAAATAAAAGAGTGGTTTCGTTATGATGTTACTAAGGAACCCTGTGGATAAATAACTGAAGGTTTTCCCTGTATCCCTTAATATGAAATTAGCTCAAGGAGGTTAAGTTCATTTCCAATTCATCAAACAAGTCTGTGGGGCTGTTCGTGATATGGGGAGTTGTCAGATAAAGAAAGATCCAGACTTTTTGAGTCTACCTATCATGAGAATAGTAGAGAAGAGTCATGTATCATGCTGATGGTGCACTTTATTACTCCCAGGACCCTTCCCAACATTCTGTAATAATCCCATTCGTTTCTGAAACTGGGGTTTAGAGTGATTCATTATAGCCTTCACATACTGAGAACAGGCCTACAGAAACTGCAGTGAGATTGAAGTCAGTGTCTGCTTTGGAGACAGTGCTGGGAATATTCTATTTTCCTGAGTGGTCTGCTAGTCAGATAGCGAATGTGATTGGGTCATGTTCTTGCCACAGAAGGAAAGAAATCCTCGCAGTGCAAGCTATATGCTCAAGCACATGTCCTTTCAACGCTGAGGGAAATAGTTCCGTTCATGGGAACTTCATTCTGGGAAACAGCAACTTCATTGCTTGAAGAGGCCATTTTGTGCAGAAAGAGTTAAGCCTTTTTTCAGAGGAGCCTGACTCTAAGCCAGTATATGGCATTAAGCACAGAAAAAAATTGGGCTGAATAATCCCTTTAGTCTCTTTAAGGTGCTGAGCTGACATTTTGATATGCCATAAGTTGGCAACTCAACATTTTATACTTTATCTTCCAATTCCACATTTTAAGTCTTATTTTCCTCTTTCAGAAGCATACTGGATACCTGCAACTACCTTAAACCATATCAATAAAAATAAAAACTGAATGTTTTCTGTTAGCTTGATAAAATGAAAAGTTAATACTCCCAATTTTGTAGAAAGAGGAACCTAATTTATACTTAAAACTCACCCCTCAAAAAATTTAAGACTAACAGCATTCTATAAGGACAGTATGTTACAAAGCCATGAAGGGTTAGAATTAGTACTGTCAGAAATAAATATGATAGAGGATTGAAGTATGACTTTTCCAATCAGTTGGGGCCCTTTTATGAGGTTTGATTATAGATGTAAAAATACAATTCTTATTCTATTCCTGATAAGACAGGCTACTGAGAATGTGTCCCTGCTGGGATTTCCAAATTTAATTGAAAGAAAGTTTTCAAATCCAACTAGTGCGTTGTGAGAATTAACAGAAGGTAAGTCTGTACTGGGTCACAATTGAGGGACTGCGTGTGAAACTTTTTATATATGTGATTGTCCTAATAAGGAACCAGCAAAATCAGGTCTGTAAGTTGACTCTACATTGATTTTCTTTCCTCAGCAAGCAAACCTCCAAGTCTCCTGCACACCTTCCCTGTTCTCCTGCCTATGTTTCTTCTTTTAAGTAATCCATCAGTATGCACTACTTTTCTTTCATGTGAATTACCAGTCCCCTATTGCCATCCTGCCTGGAATGTGGGTTTCATGAAAGCTGGGCTGAGCCCATTGGGAAAAAGTATCTCTGGGGCCTGAAATAATGTAAGAGTTCAGGAAATATTTACCAAATGTAAGCATGATGCTTGGACCTGCTTTATGGAGTTCCCACTGTGATGACTTTCTGGGCTGAAAAGCTGCTACACAGTGAGTCACTGCGGCTCAAGTTCTAGCCCAGGACTTATTGGTTCACAGCAAAATTTTAATTTTCTCTGACCCAGAGGCATTTCTTTAGAAGTGGAATGGAACCGAAGCACGTGAGTGCCATACTTAGCATCAAGGGTATCTTCCGTGACAACCTGCGACCTGTTTGAGAGAAGGGAGCTTCGTCCACAACAATCAGCTGTGAGGAAGCACTATTGCAGTCACTAGAGAAGCAAACCCAACCATTTGATTCTGACAGGCTGTGGTGATGGAGGAGGGTCATCTGTCTATGTGTTACTTTTATTGGTTAATAAA